>ML848996.1:2097-35314 GCA_009831015.1 Picea engelmannii
TTTGGTTTCTTAAATTTGATCTTAAGTTACTAGAATGCCAATTTGGGTTTGTCTTCCTAGTTTTTCATTACATTTCTAGTATTTATTACTTTTTGAGGATATTGGAAATGCTTTGGGCACTTACATAAAATCAAATTTTGATAAAGGTATAGTGGGTTTATGCATAGATGCACATATTTTTGTTGATATAGACCTTGGTAAGGGTATTCTCGACAAAATGATTCCTACGTGGAAGGATTTTACACACATGGGTCTTGGATTATGATAACAGAGCATTCAAGTGCGGGATATGTCGTCTTCTAGGACATTTATAAACTACTTATCCCCATGCTCAAGCTCATCCTCCCATGGAAAAAGAACCAAATCATAACCAAAGAGATGAATTTTTCTAGAGGAACCAAGTTCGGAGACCGACCAACCTTGATCAGAATGAGTTAATTCAAGAGCAATGAGTGTTTCTTGAGGAATCCACTCTTATCTTAGAGGATAAAGTAGAAGCAATAGATATAGGACTTCCCTCCTTGAGGGGGGTCATGGTAGTTGACATCCATCTAGGTGGAACAAAAAGACACCATAAAACTAATACCTTTGATTTAGATAAGGAATTGGTTCTTTCTATGAATTTTGATCTCCCATCTTCTGACTCGTAGTTAATTACCGTGACTCTCAACCTGCCTATAATGAAGCTAAAACCTACTATAACTAACATAATTGAAGATTTAATGAAGTAGTTGCAGATTCTCAAGGGTGAAGTAGCTAAGTGGAAATATGAAGTTGAAGCATGTGAAGAGGGTGGCATCTCTATTTGAGAGAACCAATAGGTAATTAAGTCACTAGGTGAAAATTATACTTTTATCACTTTTAAATATGCTCATGATTTGGAGTCATTGATGAATGAAAACGTCAAGCTAAAAGCCAAGATCATTAAATGGTTACAAGAGACCACATAGGGGATTGAAGAGGTGATAAGATTAGCAGTCACGTGTGAACAAATTGCTAATTATGTTGACAAAATGTGAGCTTGCGAACCACCTGCAAGATTCTATGCCTCATGCCTAAAAGAATAATGGTACAAATTTAAAATTGAATGTTTTGTTTCCCAATAGAAGGTAGACATCCAAAACCCTTGGAAATTTTGTGAACTATATTTTGACAACCTTCCAAAAAGGGGAAATATATTGTGTGACCTTTGTCTACACATACATGCTACCTCAAAAGATAAGGTGGTCTTGTTAGCACAAATTTCCGCACTTGCAAGAATGTGGATGAATTATGAATTGGCAAGGCAACTTTAGGAGAAGATTCCCCAAGTGTCACCGGAAAAAACTCCTTTCTGTTTGGGCTAATGCATGCCAAGGGGGTGTCGTTGTGTTGTCCCTAGTGTTTTGTATGCATTATCTTTCCTATAAATCTGCAAAATAAACTCAAAAATACACACACAAGATGACCTTTGGCTAGTGAGTAAGCTACCAAACGGGTTGTTTGTATAGTTTTAAAATTGAAGTGGTAGAATTCCCTGCAACATCAGCTTTTAAGAAATATGGAAAAGGGAGAAATAAAGTGTAATTAAACGGTTAAATAATACAAAAATAAAAGGCTAAGAGCTTCTAAACAATGCATAAATTTCAAACAAAATACCAACAATCTTAGAAAGTTTGATACATGCATAACAAATTTTTATTCTTGCGCTTGGAAAAAGGATAGATGCACCATAGAAAACAAGTAGAAGAACGGGTATAGTGATGACCCCTACATAAAGACTAGAAGCTAGAAAATAGAAGAGAGGGAGAATGAGAGAGTTTATTGGTGTTGTTGCTAAATAAATCGACTAAGAACCAATGTAGAAACCCTCAATATATAGGAGAATGAGGGCACATATCCCAATAATAACTTCCCTCATGCAAGGTGCATCAAAGGAATAAGTAGAGTGGAGTATCCATGCATAGAGCTATATAGTTGATGAGATGATAGTGATAAATCCTGTGAATACACATGTTAATTGAAGACCATTGAAGAAAAAGGGAGGAAATAAGAGGAAGGATCCATGCACAATGTTAAAGAGGATATTTGCAAGGGTAGAAGGAGGAGTTAAGTGGAAAAATATGGAGTGGCACATGAGTATACATAATTGTGCGAGAAAATAGGAGAAATGACAAGGAAAAATAGGAGAATGCACTAGGAAATAGGAGAATATAAGGAGAATAGGAGGAGATGTGCTAGAATATAGGGAGAAAATGTGTACTAAATAGGATACATGTGCATGAGTGGAAGGATAAGTGCGCATGGGAAGAAGGAGAAGTATGGGTGAGGGACTGAAGTAGGAGGGATAAGGAGTTAGGTGGGAGAAGTGAAATAAATCTTCATTTAACTCAACTTGCCAACTATTCATGCCAACCAAGTGACAACTCATCTCAATTAAAAAGGTGTGCCACATGTCCTCAAGCAAAACACCTAATATCCTCATGCATGTATGTGCCATATGTCACACTCTAAATCTGCCAAATGTTAGAATTTGGACCTGCCACATGTCATCGTGCATGGAAACCATGCCTACTAATAATATCCTTGCTAAAAATAGCAGTCCAAGACTATTAGGAGAACCATGCAAAATATAGTATGCCTAAAAATAGACACTACTAAAAATAAAATTGTGTCGCATGTCAATGAAAATGGGATCATCAGATTCAATTTTCTGCAAGGAACCTAGATATGTTCTCGGAATCATCATCTGAACCCTGGAACTCCAACTATTAAAAATAGTAAGTACTTGCATGTCGTCCAGAAAAGGATCACTGGAATATTGAGCTCGCAAGGACTCTAAATATGTGATAAAAAATGTTGTGTGGACCTCTAATGTCTATCTCCTAAAAAGTAGGGAATATGCCAAAAATAGGCATCTCTCTCTATCCATCAAGACCTCTACAAACTCATGTATCTGAAGCAAGGAACACCACTAAACCAAATCTATACTTGAACTCAGCCAAGAACTAACCATGGCTCATGCCAAGATATCTCTAGGAAAAACATATGAATGTTGGCCAAATAAGACACGTTGGCTCTTAACCCTCATGATTTGCAAGTGAGAAAATCTAGGGGTTAAAAATGGAAACTGAAGGGGATGGGATCCACCTACAAGATGTCGAGAACCTATGAATCTTTGTGTCTAAAAATTGTGAATAATACTCTGTGAGGAATATGGAGAAACATACTAGTAGACCCCTGTTCCTTTCTATAGAAGAGAAATTTCTTGTAAGATGACCTATGATCCAAAGGCTTATCCAATGGGAAATGGAGTCAAAAATAAATATAATCCTCCCACTAACTAGATAAAAAATAAGGGGTCTCATCCAAATATTTTGCCTACTACCACCTAGCATGTATAGTCCTCCCTATGGAAAATGTGTTGAAGTCGACACATGGGAGAGAGTCACTTAGTCAGATGTCAATAATGTAAACACCTATCAAGTGTGAAGGAACCCATTAATAAGGCCAATGATCCCTAAGGTATGAGCACAACCCGTCACTGTGAAATATGTATTGAATTTGAACAGTGACAAGGACCATTCAATCAAGGCCCAATGATGATCAACCTTGTCGAATGTGAAATGCCCACCAATGAGGCTAATGGCCATCAAGGTGCTCTACTTTTGGATCACCCCCAGATAATGTGTCAGATTCGATGTGGAATACTTGTTGAAAGGAAAATAAATTATGAAAATCTTTCTCTCAACGCAAAGTGACACTCAAGAAGATATAGGATGCATGGTACCATGTCCCTACCATTGGATGAGGGGGACGAATGACTCATAGAAAATGACTCAATCAAAAGCAATGAAGAGACAAATCATAAGATGACTCAAGACTCTCCTATGTCTCTTCAACTCTACCCTTCCTGATGGACTCAATGCTTTGGAATATGAACAAATGGACCCTCATCTAAGCTCACTCTAAAAATAATACAACCAAAACACTCGGTAAACATATGATAAGACATTCAAAGCTTTGACCTGGAATTTCAAAAAAATAGATAGCAATTATTAGAAAAATAAGACCAGCCTTATGTGAGGCACTAACTACATCACACAACATAACCACATGCTGATATAATTAAGGGAAAAAATAGTGACTCTTACCTTAGGATTCGAATGTGGATAACCTAAAAGAAAAAAAATATAAAACAAAAGGGTTAATTTGTTGTCCTGAAGCATAAAAAGTAGCAAAAAATAAAATCAGTATATGGACTATAATACCCAAAAACCCAAAAATTCCACCTCCTTTGTTTGTTGGAGGTTAGTCAAAGCTAGCATGATTAATCAACATACTCAAATGACCAATGGATCCATGCAACTAAGTGATCCTTTAGATGGGAAATATCAACATATTTAACCCTCCAATGCAACCAATCGTGAAGTCTCATAAGCCGAAAATATGCCTTGGTGTACTTTATATTGAAAGAATTGTTGAAGGCTATTGGTTGGAATTTGGAACATGGTACTTCAACAATAATGAGCATGAAAGCATGCGAGCCAAAACTCTTAGAATATACCTATTGAAATACCTCAATCATTTGCAACTCAACTAAATAATGACTAACACAAATATCCAAACAATGATCAGAAAAAAGGATCGTCTTGAAGAACAAAGTCTGAATGTGGGATCATAGGCAAATTGTAAGGAATATCATCTTTAGGTTGAAGCAAAGGTTGATCCCCCTATTGCAAAGGTAGTTTATCAAATTGTTCTTGAACCACCGCTAGGATGTGCACAGATGAAGTCTCTTGCTAATTAAATTCTACAAAGTTGAATTATGGTTCTTCCTACCATATTTTATCATCATTAATGGAAGAAACCAGTGAACACACTTGAAAACTCAATTGTTCATCATTATCTTCATGGAACTCTGCATATGACTCAAGTTTTGCGACCATTGGTTCGTGATCACCCAAGAATGAGTCATCATCATCATGTTCAACTCTAGAAACTTGATAAGATGCAAAGTTTTCTTCTATAAAGACGCATGGTTTCCATCATATTTTTATAAAGCAGCAAGAAGCTCCTACAAGCTTCAAGTATCCATTAGCAATTCGTCAACTCTTTGAGCAAACAAGAAATCTTTTCTTAAATTTGTTGGTCCATGTTTCAAAAAGAGATTACGAAAATCTGAATCAAAATCAAAGGCATATGTAACAACCCCCAACTGAATTAAGGGTCATTACTACGTGGAAAACACATAAAACATAATTTTGTTTTTCTGACTAAATTCTTGTATCTTGTCAGCTATGAATTACAACAAGATTTAACTATTTTATGATACCATCAATTAAATGCATCTACATCATGCTAAAAAATACATGAATGTAGCTTAAATAAATCAACACAACAATAAAGAATGAAGTCTTATAAGTGGTGGAGGTTTCCCGGAAAATTAAAAAAGTCCTCCCACCCTTCAATGCTACTTTTCTCACCCTCATTCCTAAAGAAGATAAGGTAGAAAACCCCAAAAAATTATGCCCGATAGCACTCTGCAATTTTATCTACAAGCTCATTTCCAAAATAATTCCAAATATACTAAAACCCCTCCTCCCCTCTCTAATATCCCAAGGCAGACAAGTTTTGTAAAAAGAAGGCAAATCCTACACAGCATAATTCTAACTCATGACCTAATCCACTCCCTTCATACCTCCAAGAAACCAGGAATTCTTATTAAACTAGACCTTTCAAAAGCTTATGATAGCTTGAACTGGATTTATATATTTAACATCATATCTGCCTTCAACTTTAGTGAGAATTGGATTCTATGAATAAAATATTTGATTTCTACGACCTTATTTTCTATCTTGGTTAATGGATCCCCCTCCCTGACCTTCTCACGATCCAGAGGCATTCGGCCGGGAGACCCCCTATCACCCTTCCTCTTCATTATGAAGGAGGAAGGTTTGGGAAGGGTTATAAATCTAGAAGTGGCACAAGGGAATCTGTCTTCATGGAGAAGGAACTCCATACATGAACCAACAATTTGTGGACGACACAATGTTAATGGCTACTCCAACTTTGAAAGAATCCCTTATAATAAATCAAGTTCTCCACAACTTCTTAGAAGCGCCAGGGATGGGCATCAATGAAGAAAAGTCCCAAATCTTCTTATTTAACACTCCCCAACCAATACAGTGTCACTTAACATGAATCTTAGGTTTTCAACACAGCAAATTGCCTTCAAAATATCTTGGAGTCCCCCTAACTAAAACCCTTTAAAGAAGAAAGTATGGGAAGACCTTCTCGAAAGCAAGGCAATAAAACTGGATAATTGGTCCTTCCACTCTCTTAACATAGAAAGAAGACTCATTCTCATCAAGTAAGTCCTCTAAGAAATGCCTATCTACCGTCTCTCAGTCATAGCAACCCCATAATAAATCCTAAAATCCATCTGAAAACTTCACAGAAAATTCTTATGGGGGAGTTCTAAGAACCAAAAGAAATGGGCATTAGTGGCATGGGAAATTGTTTGTCTTCCCAAATAAAAAGGAGGCCTTGGTCTGAGGGACCCGAAAATTCTTGGCCAAACTCTTGGAGCTAATATCTCGTGGCATTGGCTAACCAAACCACAAACTCAATGGGTTGAGTTATGGAAAACTAAATATGCCCAAAATCAGCAAGTTAATCAGATTATCAGAATGAACAACGCCCCAACGGGTTCTAGACTATGGAACTTAACCTAGCACAAACATCACTTAATACAAGAAAATTTCTTTTGGGAAATAAAAAATGGCAAGGAAGCTATTTTCTGGGAGGACGCTTGGCAACAACTCCCTCGATTGAAAGACCAACCTTCGTTTTGTAGCTTGCAAACCGAAATGAAAAAACATATAAAGACTAGGGTGGCTCACTATTGGACAACATAAACAAACCATAGGAATTGGAGATGATGGCCCCCCCATCACCTATGGTCTATAGTTTTAGACAATAACACCTTGGAAGGTTTCTTGTAGGACCTCGACAAAAGGAGAATACGATGCTCTGAACAAAAATACCGCCTTAGATGGGGCACCGCAACTTTACGAAACTTCTCAACCAAAGAAGCTTGTGATATTGCATCCAAGCAAACTAATATCCCATGAGCTCAAATCTGGAACAATTTATGGAGCCAAAACCTTTGGCCGAAAGTCTCGACCTTCCTGTGGTTGATATCTCTAAACAAATCTCTTACCTGGGAAAATATTTGCAAATGGGGCTTCATGGGTCCCTCATGTTGTCCTCTCTGTCAGGAGAAAGAGCGGACTGAATAACATCTCTTCAACACTTGTAAATATATGGAATACCTTTGAACCTTCTCAGATCTTCTCTTTCATCTCTCAGTTCGCAACAGATACTCCATTCGAGCCACCTTAGAACTATGGCCTTCTTCAATAACTCAGAATTCTATAGTCAACAAGGCTCTTGGAACCTCTTACCTAGAATTCTTACTTGGGAATCCTGGAAAGAGAAAAAACGTAGGATTTTTTAGCTTCAATCCCTCCCTGCAGTAGATCTATGGAACAAGATCATATTTTTATTCAAGGAAACCATTATGGCCCAACCTTGGAAGGAAGAGTACTGGAAAGCTAGCACGTTTGAGCTTTCTATATTACAAGACCTTAACCTAAAATATAGCCTTGCTACCTTTATCCAAAGTGTCGTCTCCAACACCCCAGCTTCGGCTTCCCAGTGGAACCCATAATTGAGCATTCCATAATTGAGCATTGTGTGGGTTTGTTCTAGATTGATTCCAGGGTTTGTAGGACACGAAAGCGGGTCTATCTAGTATAGGCAGATGAAGAATCAAAGAGTTGCAAAGGGAAAGTGCCAGGTTATAAGGAAGGTGATGCAAGGTTGAAAAAGGTCTAAGGAAGAACAGAGGAATAATATTATTCAGGTGCTATAGAGCCTAATAATTTACAAGGTAAATTTAATAGAGCTTCTCACCATAAAACATGAATCCAATAAGTGAGAAAAGTCATTGCATGCATAGGGAGTTAAGAAGAACTACATAGCCTTGAATGTAGAAATACAAGGAAGGCTACAAAGCTTGTTGCAGGAGAAGGAAAAAGGACATCATGAGACGAGGTGTGACTCATGGGTGGATGTGTCATCTCTATATGAAAGCATAGGAATGCGGGAAGAAGGATTTTTTAGATAGGATTTAGCAATTTTTTGTCTAAAAGTATCCAAAGCAAGAAAGTTGTCTCTATTATCAAAGTGCACAACAAAAGTAGGGTACAGGTGAAAAAGGTAGAGTGTAGCACTCCATTTGGAGCAGAGTGACATTTAGTGGCAAATCAGTGCTTCACAATGAGTCACTTAATGAAGTGAAGAAAGATATTTAAAATTGAACGAAGTCGTGGATGACAGAGAGTATTAGAAAGATGACATAAAATAAATATTTCAAAATATTGAAATGTCAATCAATGATAATGGTATTTCAAGACCATTGTGGTCAAGAAAATGGAAGTGGCTAATTAGATTGTGGTGTTTATATTCAGTTGGAATAGTGCATGTTACATCACTATGGATATTAAGAATTATAGCCCAAAAGATGTTAGGACAGGTTTTTCTTTGCATAAAGGAAGTAGTTGTGAGATGATATCACTAATGGATCTAGTGGTTGGAAATGCAGAATGGCCAAGTGAGGCTTGGATAGCAGATGTATAATATGGGCCAATGGTGCATAGTTGAGAAGAATAATTGTACACGGGGCAGCAGGGTTCTACATAAATTCAAGGACAACCATCTACAACAATAAAGTTAAATAAGTAATTAATTATGAAATAGATATGCATTGGAGTGCATGATAGAATTGATGCATGATGCATAGAATAAAGATAGAATGCATGTGCATAAAATAGGCATGAAATATCAAATGCTTGGTGCATATTGATGTTTGTTTGTGCATGTAGACATGTGTGAATATGTTGGTGGCATGATTATAGACTAAGAGTAGTTTTTTTATGCTATGATATTTGAATAAAACTAACGATGGGTTTTGTATCCAAGAAACATGATTATAGAATGATGATATTGTTTCTTATGGTATCTATCCATACGAAGACAAAACAAGGATGGTGGGAATGTTGATCAAGAGATTGGAAAAAGGAGCCTGTGAGCTTCTATAAAGTACCAGTTGATTGGGTAGCATCAAGTCAATTGATGAAAACCATACACAAGTATGCATTTGAGGTTGTTATGACATATAATTGTTGAAGGGAATTGAGGTAATAATTTCCTCATTCGAGTCTCAATATTTGAATTGATGTAAAGGCAGGAGGCCTTGAGTATGCAAATAATATTTTTTGTGTGAATGCATTTATGGAAAATTAATTGCATATTGTGTTATTTTGGTTATGAGGTCATAACCAAGTTAAGTTAGGAGACATTACTCCTATTGTAGCAATGAATTCCATTAGAGATGGTCATGTGTGAGGCCATGATGAGAATGGATATGGAAAGGCTATAGTTTCATCCAAGCACATAATGGTTATTCCCTATGTAACTGAGGTTTGGACTGCAACCTTTTTTCATACACTAAATAGCACTAAAGGATGATGTTCCTAGTGTTGTGTATGGGTTGAAGAGGAAGGTATCCAAAGGGTCAGACAGGTTGTGTGGAAGAGTTTGGATGAGGTATTGAGGCATGGACCATACCTTCCAAATCGCATGGTGGAATACATGACATGAACATATGGTATTCCAAAGTCAATGCAAGGATATATTGTGTAGATGTGGCCATGATTATTGGCACAATGGTTTTATTTATTAGTAAAGTTTGATTGCATTATGAAAATATTGGTATGTTGATAATGCATGTACTATGAATTATGGTTTCATTCTAGATAATATGATGAATGGTTGAATTCCATTTTAATGTGAATAATGGTTGAAAATTATTGAATTGCTGGTAAATTATGATTCTAAGATCATTTTATGAACTACTAAAATGTGAATGAGTGCTAACAATATTGTTTGGCTGCAAGAAAGTTGAGGAAATTGCAGGTAGAATGTCCTTGGATATGGAAATAATGTAATCCTGTAAGGAATACTAATATATACCACTACAAGATCCAAACATAATGAGAAGAAATCTCATGCGTGGGAATTTTTATTTTCCTATATAACCAGATTTGAGAAATTAATAATTGGAAATTGTTATGATATGCTAACAATTTGTTTGGTTGCATGGAAATTGAGAAAATTGCAAGAAGAATGGTCATGGATATGGAAGTGGTGTAATCCATAAGGAAGACCGATGTTTGGTGTTGCAAGAACTAAACAATTATGAGCATAGGATTCATGTTTGGAAAATTTAGTTTTCCTGTGTAAAATAGATTTGAAATTTTATAATTGAAAATTGTATGATGATGTCTCATATTGAATGTATATGTATGATGCAGATGGGATTATTTCCATAGGTTATAGAATTGATAATGGAATTCTAGCAACAAGCTGGCATTTGTCTACATGAGAACACCTTGAAAAATGATGGATCTCTTGAGGAACTGTATAATAGCGAAAGGGACGTCTGAGCCTAGAGGGTGAGTACAACAGAAGAACTAGGTTGTCAGGCCTGAAGAGTGAACTCTTATGTGAGTTGCACTATAGAAGAACCAGGTTGACAGGCTTGAAGAGTGAACTCCTGTGTGAATTTCATTGTCAAAGAACCAAGTTATCATGCCTGAAGAGTGAACTCATGTGTGAATTTCACTACGATAACAAGGTTGTTGTTGGTTATTTCTTGGAAATTATTCCTAGCAGTGAATCCCTTGAGTGTCCAGTAGTGAGATTCATAGTTATATATGCCAGAGAGACCTTGATAAACGAATGGTGCATCCTGATGGACTGAGGATGGTGAAGGGGGAACATTCCTTGGGTCAACCCTTATAAACGAATGGGACATTATTCCTTGGGTTGGGCAAGTCAATGGGAAGAGAGCTGGTGGAAATCGGGATAGCTTTAGGAGAATGACAGTGGCTTATGTATATGTTTCAAGACGGGGTGCCTTTGTATAAATGTTTTTTAGCCAGAATGCCTATGTATTTATGATTTTTTGGGTCGGAGTGACTATGTATCTATGGTATTGGGGCTAGAGTGTCTATGTAATTTGCTTAAGATGGAATGCTTGTGTGATTTTGGGCTAGAGAGCCTATATGTTGATTATTGGCCGAGGAGCCGGAATTGTAAAATGAAATTACATATGTAGGGTGTTGTGCATTGAGGACAGTGCAAAAATAAGGGGGAGGGGATGTAACATCCCCAGCTATAATTCCCATGAATTATAATGTAATTGTATAAATGAGAATTAGTTTGGTGGGTTGATGTATTGGGTGAAGAGCCTGTATTGATTTAATGTGTTCGGGGGCTAAATTTCATATTATGAACATTGAAATAATTAATAAAAGTAATAATCGATGGTTGCAATATAAAAGAGATGAATAAAGATGGGGGGCTATGATTCCACAAGAGATAGAGGGATCCAAGGGGGAATTACTCATGCGTATTAATCCAACCCACATTCCTGAAATTATTCTCTTTGCATATAACCTTTTATTTGGTGATTGAGTGTATGAGAAGTCAATCATCTAAACTCATGTAAGAGGGTGGGTGTGAGTGGTCATATCCCATAGTTATTGGAGAGAATGGGTTGAAGTACAATCATCCTTGAGAAGAGTGATGAGTCCAGCAAGAAAGGAAGAAGAGGAAATTTGTATGCAAAATAGGGACAGTTTTTACATGCAGATTTTGGGCAGCAAAGGAGGAGTAGAGGGCTGGGAAGAGGACCAGCCATGGTAAACTTGAAGGCGGTCATTTTTTGGTTGTGTTTTCATGCTGAGAAAGAGGCTTGTGAGCATGTGGTGCAATTTTTTTTTTTTGAGTAAATGACTCAATATCCTTATGAAGACTATTGTGAGAACTTCTGAAACAGTTGAAAGTTCCTTGATCCCAATTGAGGAATTTCTGGCTAACCAAGTGCACTAGGAACCCTGATAAACGAATGATAAATCCTAAGGGACTGTGAGAAGTGAAGGGGGTACATTCCCTAGGTAGTGCAGGTTGTAGGGAAAAGAGAGATAGAGGAATGGAATTATTGTGGGAGTAAAACCTAGGTTTGGGGGTTGTTGTGTGTGGAGAGTGGACAGCTAGTGGGCCAGATATCCTTGTGGACTCATAACCTCATCTCAGGGGTGGCATGATGTTGAGAGAAAATTAGAAACACTTCCTATGGCTAGGAGGTTCATCCTTCGTTTGCAGTTAGTTAGTTAATCATTAACATATAATTGTTTATGTTGTGTTCTTATGTTAATTCCATTGTGTAAATGGTTTATATGAATGTTGTATGTTTTTTGTTTTCTTGAAAAGTTGTATTCATGTTTAATATATGATGTTATATGCACTGTAGTATCAGTCCAATGGTCAAATATATGTGTGATCTGTTGATGATGAGCTACAATAATTTCAATTAGCAGTAAACCTCTGGATTTAATGAGTTTCCCCACGTAATGTTGCTCAGCTGGAGGTTGGGTACGTTACAATTTCAATGAGAAATGATTTCACTTGCTCATACTTCTTGAATACCTTTCATTCCCATGATCATCCCTTCTTCTATGGGATATGGATGCGGTCACTTGTCTAGCACTAGTTTCTTGCTTTGTGTCAGAGTCTTTGTTGGATTTCCTATACACCATATTTAGACTCTGAAGTATCGCTTCCTAAGCCTTCATAATCTTCTCATTACCTTTCCTATAGCTCTCTACAGACTTCTCATAGTTACAAGCTCCTACTTGCCTCTCCTTCCATTGGACTATGTCTTATCATTTACCATTATAACATGCAGACCTTTGACCTCCTCCTCGTGGTTGTAAGATCCCTGGGAATCTTCCATAACCCCAATCCTCATATAAGAACCAAATTTGTTTTCATGTACCTCTAATTTGCTTTGGTTCTTGGCCCATATGGGTCCAATTTTGAAACAAACTCTCTAATAACAATTTGTAACAATCCCCAATTGAACTGAGGGTCATTACTATGCGGAAAATTACATAAAATGGAAACCTTTTTGCTAACTAAATTCATGTAGCTTACGAGCTACGAATTACAACCGCATTTAACTATTGTCTTACACCATCACCTAAATGCATTTACCACATGCTAAAAACGACATTAATGCCACTTAAATAACTCAACACAACAACATGTAAATCGTTATCAATCATAGAGTTAATACACAACAATAAAACTCATAATGCAACACATAAACAATATAAAACACTTATATTTTAGAAACAATTTTGAAACCAGTTGTTGGGGACGAATGTTGCACCCAAACACATAATTGTTTTTCTAATCTCAATAGCAAGTTACCCTCGAGATGAGGCTAGCAATCCACAAAAGAGGGTGGTCTCTCATTGTCCACTTGAAACTCAGAAATCCCACAACCTACTAGTATTCTCCTACAATTATCGTAATTTTCCACCAACTCTCTTCCTCTCGACCTGTCCAACCCAAGGAATTTACCCCTTCATTTCTCTCAGACCATCAGTTTTCCCATTCATTTATCAAGGTCTATCTAGCATAGGTAACCAAGAATCTCTCTACTGGGAAACTCAAGGGAGCTTGTTGCTAGGAACACTACCAAAAAGACCAGAAGAAATCACTTGTTGTTACAGTGAAACTCACACAGGAGTTCACTCTTAATGCCTGACAACCTGGTTCTTCAATCTTTTGCTCCAAATATGCTTTAGAACTTTCCATCCATGGTTTCTCTAGCTCCAAACTCTTCTTCCATGTTCTCTACTTTTTTTTCATGAAAAAACATTGACTATTTAAAATTGTTGTAATTGCCTATACAAATTTCCCTCTCTTTGGATTATTTGCTTGACTTACACTCTTCCCCAAACTGATTATACTTAGCCTCCATGCTCCCAATAGCTATGATATGTGACTTCTCACACCCATCCTCTTACATGTATTCAATGATTGGCTTTGGGGACACTCTGAATCAGAAATTAGAAGGTTCATACACCAATAGTAGTTTTAGGAAGTGGTTTGAATTAACAGACATGGGTAATTCCCCCTTGGACCCCTCTTAGACATTCACTTAGACCCTTCCCTCTCTTTTGGATTAATCATCCCCCATCTTTTTCCATGTCCCCTTAGTAGCTATCATCACATTTTTTTATTAAAACTTAGAAATACAATTCACATATACATCACTTGGTCATAGTCACACATTATAAATACATTAATAATTAATTAACATGGGGATTATAGTGGGGACGTTACAGCATAAGTCACCACAATGTTTCATGATTGGTATTTGGCGAGAATTTTATCATGTGTATTGATAAATCTGACATGAAACTTAGGAACGGTTTCATCTTCCTTCCCTCTGATGTGAATAAAATACAGAATATCTTGAACCCATTGCTCCATGATCAATCATATTCTTTCATGGAGTCACCAATGGATGTTGTTAATTGGTGATCCAACCATGTGTTTTGAAATAGATGTTCAATTTTTTTAAGGCTCGTAACAATTCATTGTGTCGGATTGAATCCAGATAATCTATCTTGATTTCCCAAGTGGATTCCACCCTATTTGTTGTAGAGTCGCTCGTTGAGTTCAAATAAAGAAAAACTCACCATGTCGCTACAATTCAAGGATTGATGCTTCCCTAACAATGACACCAATTTGTTAGCACAATCTTTTTCGCTTGCAAGAATGTGAATGAACTATGAATTGGCAAGCTAGAAATACATCTAATTTAGGAGAAGATGCCCTAAGTGTCACCATAAAAAAACTCATCTATGTTTGGGGTGGTGTGTGCCAACTTCAAGGGGGTGTCACTAGTGTTTTGTATGTGTTATCTTCCTTGTAAATATGCAAAATAAACTCAAAAATATGCACACAAGATGACCTTTAGCTAGTGATTAAGCTACCAAAGGGGTTATATGTATAGTTTTAAAATTGAACTGGTAGAATTCCCCACAACGTCAGCTTTTAAGAAATATAGAAAAGAGAGAAAGAAAGAGAAATTAAATGGTTCAATAATACCAAAATAAAATTCTAAGATATTCAAAACAATGCATAAATTTCAAACAAAATACCAACAATCTTCTAAATCTTTATACGAGCATTGGTATAGTGATGACCCCTACACAAAGACTAGAAGCTCGAAAATAGAAGAGAGAGAGGATGAGAAATTTTATTGTTGTTGTTGTTGAAGAAATCGACCAAGAACCAATGTACAAAACCTCAATATATAGGAGAATGAGGGTGCATATCCCAAATATAGCTTCCCTCATGCAAGGTGCATCAAAGGGAGAAGTAGAGTGGAGTATCCATGCACCTCTATATAACTGATGAGATAATAGTGATAACTCTTGTGAATACACATGTTAATTGAAGACGATTAAGGAAAAATGGAGGAAATAAGAGGAAGGATCCATACTCAATGTTAAAGAGGATATGTGCATGGGTAGGAAGGATTTAAGTGGAAAAATATGGAGTGGTGCATGAGTATAGGGAATTGCGCTAGGAAATAGGATAAAATGCAAGGGAAAATAGGAGAATGTGCTAGGAAATAGGAGAATAGGAAGAGATGTGATAGACAATAGGGAAAAAGTGTGTACTAAATAGAAAGTATGTGCATGTGTGGAGAAGAATGTGCATGAGTGGAAGGATAAGTGAGCATGGGAAGAAGGATAAGTATGGAAGAGGGAGTGAAGTAGGAGGGATAAGGAGTTAAGTGGGAGAAGTGAAAATAACTCTTCATTTAACTCAACTTGCCAACTATTCATGCCAACCAAGCGACAAATCATCTCAAATAAAAATATGTGCCACATGTCCTCAAGTAAAGTGCCTAATATATGCAAGCATGTATGCGACATATGTCACACTTTGAAGCTACTAAATGTCAGAATATGGACCTGCCACATGTCACCCTGCATAGAAACCACACCTGCTAATAATAGCCCTACTAAAAATAAACATGCTAAAAATAGTAGTCCAGGACTATTAGGAGAACCATGCCAACTATACTATGCCTAAAAATGGACACTATTAAAAATAGAATATCGTTGTGTGTCAATTAAAATGGGCTCATCGGATTCGATTTTCTGCAAGGAACTCGGATATGTGCTCAAAATCGTCATCCGAACCCTAGAACTCCAACTCTTAAAAATACTGAGTGATGGCATGTCATTCGCAAAAGGATCACTGGAACCGTCAGCTCACAGGGACTCTAAATATGTGATCAAAATTGTCTTATGGACCTATGATATTTATCTCCTAAAAAGTATTGAATATGCTAAAAATAGACATCTCTCTATATCCATGAAGACTTGTGCAAACTCCTATCTCTGAAGCAACGAACACCACTAAACCAATCATATACCTAAACTCATGCAGGGACCAACCATGGCTCACGCTAAGCTATCTTTGGGAAAAATATTTGAATGTCAGCCAAATAAGGCATGTGGGCTCTTGACCCTCAAGATTTGCAAGTGATAAAATCCAGGGGTTAATAGGTACCCAAACCCTTATGTTGAAGACATTTAGCTCAATTTTTTTATATATTGGTTGTAGAACACACAAAGTAGGTTTACAACCATGTAAAATTACAAAGTTGATGAGATGATAGTTGAATTTAGAGTAAGAGAAGAATGTACCAACTCAAGTTACTTTTGGAGAAACCATATAAGTTTAATCATAAATCCAACTACTTTCCCAATGTTGGAGAGGATACAAATCAAAATGGTTGCACTCTATAACAAATTGATCAATACCTCTAAAGATAAGTTGTTATGGAGTGCAGAAATGAGGTGGATGGAACTCCCTAAAAAGTTGCAAAGAAGGAAGCCCCACTCTTTGCGTAGACTTAAAACAATGCTCTTTAGAGATAAATTATATATATAAGGTATTTAGATGATTACATTTTATTAGATAGGGCTAGTTCAAGTTTCCACTTTTGTTACAGCCTACCCCTTAATATCAACAATCTAGAGAACTAGATGTTGCTACTAAAAGGACAAGGTGGAAATAATTTATCAAGTTATCACCCAAAGGATGTTGCAACCCATTGTGTTTATTTTAACCTTACTAAAGGAATGTCTAATATTGTTAAGGGTTGGTGAGATCTATATAGCATAGCAAGTGCAATTAGTACCCCTCTTAGTTGGGGTAAGTAGCACTCATCAGCTCTTCTCGGACTCAAATTCAAGGACAAAGGAAGAGAAAGAAATAGATGCAGTAATAGAAATAAAGAAAAAGGAAAAAGACACAAAAGGAGAAGTAAAAGTAGAAGAAGAGGAAGAAACAAAGGCAATGCATAAACAAAGATACAATAAATAGAAGGACTAAAGAAAAGAAAAAAGGAAGAGATGAATATAGAAGCAGATCTGCAAAATGTATCCATGGCTAAAAATCCATAGGAAACCTCTACAACATCTAGTGAAGGAAGTGTTATCGCAGCATTTTTACTTGTGCAAATCCCTCCACAAGATCCCCAAATATTGCATAACTATGGAAGAAACTACCATTGTCACCTAAGTAGAATATTCCCTCATTTTAGTGATGGAAGAGGTCCACCAAAAGGGATGCTTCCCTAGTGACCTCAAGGGATCGAATAGAAAGAAATAGCCAAGCCTATCGCCCCCTATCTTGATCACTTGTTAGTTAGTCTAGGTCTAGGAAGGAGAAGGAAAGTTGCAAGGAAATTGTTGTACCTTCCCAGAACAATGAACAATTTGCATCATATATTTGACAATTACCAATATAAAGCATGCAAGAATGACCTCTTTAGGCACTATACAAGTGAAATTGCATTTGAATGTTGCAAACTACAGTAGTAAACAACTTTATGAAAACAATAAAAGATTTGCAACAACAAGAAGAAATCATGTTCAGAAACACCACAATTGATCACGAAAAGTAAGCACTTAACCAATAGATTATTAACCAATTTCTAGAGCTAGTTTATGAACAAGTTAATCCACTTATAACTAGGTGTATGCAGCAAATTATGACAATTTTCAGTGGTTGTAGAAAAATTTTGTGATAGCAGAAATAAATATTGTGATTTTGCTAGAGTTAGGGTTAGCAATGTTAGTAGGATACTTGAGAGAATAAGAAAAGTGACTTTAACAACTACTTTCACGACAATATCACTCTTAGATAAGTTTCATTGTCATTCTAGGGCCTATGGAGTCTCAAATCCATTAAACTTGAAGATTGATCTAATTGAAACTAAAGAGGTAGAGTCTAAACCCTAAGGTGCAAGAACGTTTGGGCATTAGGATTTAGACTTTGAGGAAAAGGATATCTAGTGTGCAAGCACGTATGGGCCCTAGATATAGTTTTTCACTTCTTGTAGCTTCACTTAGGTTAAGGAACAATGTCTAGGGCTAAAATCCTAAAGTGGAAGAACTTTTGGGCTTTAGTCTTCTAACCCTAGCAAGGACGTTTCACAAACTTGGACAAATGAAACTTTATGAGGAAGAGAAGCACTTATGTATTCCTCTTAGGGTTTCAATGAAACAAGATTAGTTGCAACAAAATAGAAATTTCACCATTTACATCAACAAGAGACAATAGAATTGCAGAAAATTACTTACTTCATCCAAGAATTCAAGAGCATAAAACCCTAATTGCAGAAATATCCATCCAAATGAGCAACCAATCAAAAAATGAACCTCCTTCAAGCATAGTGCATAAGAGAAAAGACCAAGAATGACTGAAATAGCGATAAAGTGGGTGTTACCCCACAATGGTGAGGAAGTGATGATGAACAAATGAAAGCTAGAGCTATCCTTCTTATATGAGGCTATCCTAGCAATTTTTCCACATAAAATGTCAATATCAAAATAGAAGTGGGGTCGACCCCTCATTGGTCCTTTACAAAATGCTAAAATGCAAAAATACATCAAAAATGGCCACACATGTGGTGACATCAAGCCTCCTTATGTAGTGTATATAGAGAAGTAATGGAGGGGAGGACAGCCCATAGTGATAATAGTGGAGGCCATTCAATGTAAGGTGGACTAGGTCCACTATATTATTGAATAAGACCCACTATGGTAGTTAGATCTATTACTATAAACATAATAAATGTAACAAGACTTACTAGAAGGTTCATCCTCTAGAATGTTATTAGGTGGTTGGTAGCATTATATAAAGGGGTTCAAGCAATGTAATGGGATGTGAAGAAGAAGTATTTTGTTTGGAGCGGTATCTCATTAAGATGTTTCCCCCTCGAAGAGGCAAGTGAACAGGAGAGGATCCCTTCCATAATAGGATCCATTGTATGGTGTTTCCCTACCTCAAGGTTTTTCATAACAATAAAGTGTGGGTTTTCTATATTGTTCTCATATCTATTGTGGTGTATTTGCATTCAGATATTTTGTACTTAACAATTGGTATCAGAGCACTTTCTTCGGCCACAAAAAGGGGCATTTTTTTCTATTTTTGCAATTTTTTCGAAGAAAAAAAAGAGGGCCGCGACATTATGAAATATTTTTGTAGATTTATGTGTAAAATTTGAAGAAATTGGTTGTATATCTAAGTTTCTCTAAAAAAAACAACCAATTTAAAAAAAAAAAAAAATCGACCGAAACGAAGTCCAGGAAGTAAAGTTGTCGGCATTTTAAAATCTAATATTTCCAAGGTTTTTATGCGGACATTCACACGAGTTTATTGATTTATGTAGCATTTGGTGTCAAAATTGCCCAAACAAATTAAATATCTGAGTTCCTCTCACAATTTCACCCAATTTCAAAAAAAAAAAAAATCACCATAATCGAAGCTCCAGAAGTAAAGATATCACTGTTTTAAAATCAGCCATTTTTCAGGTTTTTTGTGATGGTGGCAAGATTGCAGAGCCCCTAACTTCTCACAGGATTCTCATATTGCTACTAGATCAAACCCATTAGATAGAGAATTTCAAGATTTTTCATTTGGTATATTATATGTGGTGTTTCTAATGGATATTCGACTCTTCAACGAACTTCAACAAAAGTTGGAAGACTTCCAGGCAAACATCAAGACAATATTTCACCAGGCGGAGCAAAAGAGGTTTGTTTTGAAGTCTATTATGAAGGTCATCAGCGATGAATACACTGAAGAAATATATGCTTGGTATGATTATGAGGATGCATGCGATGACTGGTATATGGATAGTTTTCATTTCTAAGATGACAACCACTTTCATATTTTATATGATGCCTCTACTCAACCTTATGTAGAGAACATCAATGTGACAACTTAGGAGCCATTTATGACTACCTATGTCCAGCCTGCATATTCTATAGTAGTATTGTTCCTTTCAGTTCAGCTTCGCCCCTTTCCCACTATATGGATGGATCTACTTATTTAGATCCACATGACTGGTGTCAATATTTGGAGCATCATTTTCAATTGGTTATTGAGTTCAGATATCTTCTGCATGGATCTCACATGGGCACTTGGACATGGGACCCAGGTTTACAATGGTATTTGGACTAATTCAACATGTGGATTTCATTTCTACATGGGACTATGGTTCTCCAGTCTACTTCATCACTATGGTCCACACTTATCCATGGGACCCTAGTATATGGTTGTACACCATCATAACAAGCATTGAGGACAATGATTTCATAAGAGGGGTGGAATGTAGTGTAGCTAGAGAGGTAGTGCGGGGGGCAGAGGGCCCATAGTGATAATAGTGGATTCCATTCAATGTAAGGTGGACTAGATCCACCATATTATTAAATAAGGCCCATTATGGTGGTTATATATATTAGTATAAACATAATAAATGTAAGAGTACTTACTAGAAGGTTCCTCCTCTATAATTTTCTTAGGTGGTTGGTAGCACTATATAAAGGGGTCCAAGAAATGTAATGGGATGTGAAGAAGAAGTATTGTATTTGGAGCAGTAGCTCATTAGAAGGTTGCCCCCTCGAAGAGGCAAGTGAACAAGAGAGGATCTCTTCCATAATAGGATCCATTGTATGGTGTTTCCATACCTCAAGGGTTTTCTTAATAATAAAGTGTGGGTTTTATATATTGTTCTTGGATCTATTATGGTGTGTTTGTATTCAAATATTTGGTACTCAACACCTTAGGCTAAGAGAGGGCCTCCAAAGGCCACGTGGAATCATCTGGAAATGGAGAAAATCGCAATGGTATGTCTCCTCTTTCATGGTCATGCCAAATCATCACCAATACCCCAAGTGTCCATCAAACTGTAATGCCATCAAAACCCTAGAAGATGATGTCATGATCAGAGGGTGACGTCAAGGGTTTAGGGAATTATGTCCATGATAGAGGGAGTTGTGTCTCATCTCTACATGGTATCTAGTTTTTGGTCGCTGCAACATCTTTGATCCAATGAATAATAAGACCTGGGGTACTTTTCCCGGCCTATGGGATTTCAGCCCATTTGTGTGCCATCGTGACCAAATCTACTCAAACCAAGCCCATATGTCCATCATCCAAGGTTCCAAGGATGTGAGAGATGATGTCTAAAGGTGGTGAGTCACTAGATGACTCATTTCTCTACATCACAAGTTCCAAAGTCTTACAATAAAGGCACAACGTCCTGGGTGAAAACCCAGGGCGTCCCTCAAATAACCATGTCAGGGCCATCCAAAACAAATCAAAGTATAAGACAATGTAAACCAATGTTCAGGAGAGATATTGGTCCTTAAAACATGCAAAGTAAGTTGTCTCATGTAAACAATCCACCTCAATATCCCCTTCAAGAATCACACCAACCCAAGACCTCATGTAAGTTGGAAAGTTTAAGAATGGGAGGGCCTTCATCCAACTATTAGGTGTGCCAACCTAGATAGGAAATAAAAGACCCAGATAGAGGGATAGGTCTCGAGGGAAGCAGGAAATAAAGAAACCCTTCAAGAGTAAGTGTGATAGTGATATGAATTAGGGCTTACTTCATGGCCTATGGTATCATTAAATCCATTTCTATGAGTGCCTTTGTATAGGGAGTGCTTGTTTCTTGAGATACCTTTTCCTAGGTACTTTT
Source organism: Picea engelmannii (assembly GCA_009831015.1). Taxonomy (NCBI): domain Eukaryota; kingdom Viridiplantae; phylum Streptophyta; class Pinopsida; order Pinales; family Pinaceae; genus Picea; species Picea engelmannii. The sequence goes on from ML848996.1 coordinate 24,146, forward strand.
TGCATTTCGAACCCCTTGATTTCCTTATGATACCCATATATTATTTACAAGTCCCCTTTACAGGTTTCCATATTTATTCCTTCATTTTTGTTGGGATATAGTCCTTTATAATTGTGCATTCATTCGCATCAGGACATCGATGATTACTATTAGAGGGAGTAGAGGTCAAGCTGGATTATGGATTTTACGGTGGCCTTTATCATTTATAGCATAGCATATAGAGAGAGCAGTTGCATCAAACTCTGGGCCTTCAACCCCTTCTTCTCATGAGAGAGTGGACCATGACCCATTACTGAATTTTGGTACACTATGAGAGTCTCCAGGATGAAAAGTGTTAAGTATGGTGGGGAATGGAACGTTACCCTTGTGAGGGTCCCCCAGTAGTACATGTTTTCCCTAGGTGGTGACAGCATGGGACTAGGGCATAGAATCTTACCACCTAGGTGAAACAAGGCAACGGACACAATTTCCCAAGCTAGTGATCCATTATCAAACTTCAACCAAATATCCCCATCCACATGCCCAACAAATTAAGCACAACACTTCACATGAAAGAAGGATTGGCATACCTCATGGTGATGTTGGCTTACCATCTCCCATACATTGGGTTGCTTGGATGTGATGAGCCTTGGTTTAACTGTAGTTGTAAAGGTAATGAGGGGGGTTGTTGGGCTTCCACCTATGAACATGTTGATCATCATCATGGTCGAGATCATTGTCTCCATTGTGGGCCATGAGACATGATCTCCTCTAGTTACCCCTGGGCATGGGGGGAGGGGTAAAATATAGCTCCAACATGGGGACATGTGCTCACCAGATCATGTGAGAAACTTAGCATCTCTGGTTGTCCAAGATTTGTAATCATGCTCCGACTTCAAACAACAACACCCTTTAGAAGTATCAATCGGTAATCCACAGGAGTTAGTGATAAATCCAAATCATGCTGAAAAGAAAAAATTTCACTCAACTATAAATGATAAAGAAATAATATACGGTGATCAAATGTAAGTTCCTAACATGTATGCATTATATACAAGTGAAATGCAATATATACAAGAAGATACAAGATTATACTAGCATGAATGCATGATTCAACATATATACAAATGTGATGCAAGATGCAAATTCCATGCCTAACCTACATTGCAATCTTGCCAAGAAATAACATATTTGACAGCATGGTAAGGCACATAGGCTTTGATCTGATTTTATCCGACATAAATCTTGAAGTGCTTAAGGGACTTGACAAGGGAATAGGCTTGTTTTTCAGTGATTGAGTAATTCAATTCAGCATCCCTAAGGGTTTTTCTCATGAAGGAGATGGGTTTCTCATAGTCTTCCTTGTTCTTTTGTAGCAATACTCTAGTTGCAATGTCTTGAGAGAAAAAATAAAAATTGTAAAGTCATGTGGATAATTAGGGCTAGTGAAGACAGGTGTTGTAGTGATTTCTTCCTTAATATCCTCTAAGGACCTTAAGCCATCATGATCCCATCTAAAAGTGACATCCTTTCTTAACAACGTGTTCATTGGCTTAACCTTTTCAACAAAGTTCAGGATGAATCGTCTTATAAAGTTGATCTTGTCGAAGAATGACTACAAGGATTTCTTGTTAGTGGGTGGTCAGATGTTCTTGATGGACTCAACCCTTTCGGGATTCATGGAAATACCTTCTTTTGAAACCACATGTCCTAACAACTTTCCTTTATCGATACCGAAGATTGATTTCTTAGGGTCAAGGGAGATGTCATGCTTTCTACAATGCTCAAATATTGTTCTAAGGTGCGAGATATGTGCATTCCTCTCCTTAGAGACAACTGTCAAAACATCTTGGTATGTCTCTATGAATTTTTCTATCAAATCCCTAAAGGCAGACTCCATTGCACTCTGGAGAGTAGATCCATCATTCATGAGGCCAAAAGGAATTATTAATTACATGAAGGTTCCCCAAGGGGTGGTGAATGCAATCTTAAGTTGATCCTATGTCTTTACTAGAACTTGGTTATAGCCTAAAAAACCATCCAACATAAACATCATTCTAGCACCAGCAACTCTTTGTAATAGGTGTTCCATGTTGGGAAGAGGGTAGTTATCCTTGAGCAATAATTGATTGAGGTCCCTTTGAATTCATTTACCCTTTGAAGATAGGGCGTTGGTTGCATTGATAAATGTGATAATTTCTCTCTTGAAATTGTTTTATCTCTTGTTGGATATATCATGTTCTAAGCAAGCTATTGATGCAAAAACATTTGATTTGTTTGTTGATGTTATAAAATCAAAGCTACAACCATTAGGGTTGCATAAATTTTGTTTATAACTCTCAATTTACTTGCTAATTCATCGTGGAATAAGTTGTCTAATGATTGGATATTGATCTATAAATTAACGACTACAAATTGGCATATTCATTTCCTGATTTTAACGGTTATTTCTTGTTGTTGTAGTAAAAGTTTGCTACAGCCTTTAGGGATGTTGTATAGTGTTGATAACATTCATTTTCTAGACCTTCTAACCATCAAAACAGTTGTTTGAGTATTATATAATTATCTACTTGTTAAGGGTTTTCATCTAATATCATTATTTGTTGATATTGACGGTGAAATATTGTGGTTGTTTCATTCTATTCATTGTTGTTATAAACTTTAGTATGCTGCAATTTTATGACAACACGCCTTACTTGTTGAGTTGGTAGTGGTTTTGGGCTTATTTCATGATATTTTTTCTTGGGATTGTTGTGCTAACATTGGTTTTGCAGGTAACATCCCAACTTACCTTCTTTCCTCTCCTAGGCCTTCTTTCTTCAAGCCCTAGCCACCTTATTCAAGTGATCAAAACAGGGATCTTTCCAAACCATATGCTCATTGCCTTATGTTCCCTTGAGATCACCCAGGAAGCCTCCCTTGTGTGGGATTTATCCATCACTAAAATGAGGGGAGTATTTGCTAAGGTGACAATGGTTCTTACTCCCAGTTTTGTCACACTAGTGATGCTTGTGGTTGGCTTTTCCCAAGCGACTATGCAATAACAAGGCCCAATATTTTTAACTCAAAGTGGCTAAAATACTCGGTTTTATTTATCATTTTATTTTTCTTGTTTTTGTTTTATACTACCCAATTACGTTGTGCCACAAGAACAAAAAAAAAAAAAAAACTAGATAGTTATGTTATCTGTTATGATAATAGAGCTTAGACTTTAGAGTCATTCTATTAGGCTCCTTTTCCTATCGTTTTTTATCGCAATTTCACTTCCTATCTAAATATACTAATTGTTGTATTTTCCTTCCATTATTGTCACAAATGAAGTTTTAGTTTTAACATAAGTTTACTTCTACAACTTCAATGCTTCTTTAGGAAAACTCACATCTCTCACCTTATTCTTGAGTTTAGTGTAGATTTACTTTCATAAATTACATTTATCACTTACCTCAAGTTTCGTTTCTACAATTTTGTTTCTCCAAATAAAAGTCCTAAGAGTTGGGATTTGTGAATTTCAATTTAAAATCACTTGTGATAAACCATTGTGCCTTTGCTAGTGAACACTTCATGTGGATATTGCAAAATTATGAAGTTAAAAGTCAACACACCCACTCAAGTATCAATGTTTAAATAATGGTTGGCCCTATGTTTCAATCTAATTCTTAACATGCACTCAAAAAGAATCATAATTGCATGGCTAATGAAAGTATAATTAATTTATGCAACTTTTTTTCTAACTACTCACAAACTTTAATGTTTTCCGTCACCACTTTCTTATTCCTCTAGATTTTCTTCGAGGATAGAGGCCATTCATCCACTAGATTGTGGGATTTTGTTTTTTGTTATCGAAAAAAATATCTAACAGATAGCTTACATGCCTATCATCCCTACAAGGTTGAGTTGCATGATGTGTGTTTATGATCCTTCATCATTTGATTACAAAGAGTTCAATCCCACACCATCAGGTTGGCCTCTATTATGTTAGGATATGATGTCTCTAGTCCCCATAACCTCAAGTCATTGGCATGACTTGTCAGTGTGTGTAATCCCTATGTGACCTTAGGATCCCTCATTTAGTAGTAATGGTCCCTATTGCATTGGCATCCAAATGAAAATTTTCACATCTTTAATTGTTCCAAATTATTTCATTTTTCCTAGTACCACTGCCATCCAATATGAGTCATTTAGAGTAAAGGAGTTTTTGTGAAGTTTTCTTGGTCTAAGTGACCATAATTAGGACAAGTACAAGAAATGCATTGTACATTGATCCAAATCAAGCGATTATTGTGAATGTCATTTTGGTTGTTCTAGCAAAGGTGGAAAATAAATCTTAAGTAATTCTCCATTTAAGCCTATGTATAATTATGAATAAATATCTTCACAAATGCATTATCTCCCATCATTCTCAAGATGGTGTATGGACCTTAGGTACTATATTTTGGTGAGTTTACATACCTCTCTTTTTGTACATGCAATTAAACTCAATCACTTGCTTTGGAGGTCTAAGGAATCCATATTAATCTCATATGCCTTATATTTTTTTAGGATAGAATGATGACTTCTCAACCTGTTGGTGCCCTCTTCATATCTACTCAAGCATGGTCACTTTATCTTGATCCTTGAGTTCTTGTGTTGTCCAGTAAGTTTTTTAATTAGTGCATGCAATGTTTATAAGAGACAATTGATAAATACCAAGTAAGGCTTCAAAAGGGATATGACTAGTGTATCTTTGTAGAGTCCAAATATAGCTTGTTTAATAATAAAAAACAAGCTCATCCTTGTGCAAGGGTGTTGGATATTGGACCTCCTCAAAGGTTTCACTAAGATATTGTTCACAATTGTTATTTGTACATTGGTCTAGAGACCATAATAGAGTCAAACGTGGTGCTTTACATCCAACATAATGCATATGGACTTCCAAAGAATCAATTTTTTTCTAATATATATAGATGGGAGGCCAAAATGCATCCATGCATGAAGATCAGTTTGGGAACGTCTAAACTAGTGGTGATCTTCTTGCAAAGGGGTGAGAATTTACATTTTAGGAATTATATCAACCATAGAAATGTCAAGTTGAGGCTTGGTTGTCAATGCTCCTAAAAAAATATCAATAGAAATGGACTCCTCAATGTGTGTTGAAAATGGAAAGGGTGTGTGCATGCATTCCTTGTAATTTGGAAGTTTGGAAATACAATAGATGATGCATTTCTCAATATCATGCCTAATATTGGGCCAATAGAAATACCTTTTCAATATTTATAGCTTTTCCTTAGACTCCTCGAGAAAGCCAATGATATATTTCTCAACAGCATGCCCCATATTGGGACAATATAAGTGCGTTTGCAATATCATTGGCTTTCTCTTGACCTTGAAATGGCAGTTGACTTATGAATAATGAGCTCCCTAACTTTGTTTCTCGTTGTGAACCTTTTGGGGCATGTAAATCATTGGGGTGGAACAAGAAACCATATTGGGAATCGTAGTCTAATGCATGTTAAATATTAGAGCATTGCACATATGGTTACGAAGTAAGCATTTGTAAATGCAATGATGGAAAGGTAAGATTGTCATGTCTCAAGTGTCAAGGGTGCTTATAGCTTTTCCTTAGACTCCTCGAGAAAGCCAATGATATATTTCTGAACATCATGCCCCATATTGGGACAATATAAGTGCGTTTGCAATATCATTGGCTTTCTCTTGACCTTGAAATGGCAGTTGACTTCTTAATAATGAGCTCCCTAACTTTGTTTCTCGTTGTGAACCTTTTGGGGCATGTAAATCATTGGGGTGGAACAAGAAACCATATTGGGAATCGTAGTCTAATTCATGTTAAATATTAGAGCATTGCACATATGGTTACGAAGTAGGCATTTTCAAATGCAATGATGGAAAGGTAATATTATCATGTCTCAAGTGTCAAGGGTGCTTAAATAGTTGCAACTAGGGGTCAACAAGTAGTGAATTTGTTTCCCATGCAATTATTGTACTATATTACCAATTACAATTGTTGTAAGAATGTACTTCATGTTTTCTATTGAGTTTAGCTTGGATGGTTGGGAGGAATGATTGTTTTCCTCCCCACCCAGGATCAATTCCCGCAAAGTGACATGTTGAGCTCATAACGAGTATATTGTTGTAATGGATTTGAGCCATGTTGTTGACCGACCTTATGCCCTAAATATTATAGAGTTTACCCTGGGTACCATCCTCGAAATGAGGGGAAGTACTCGGGGGTTTTCCCCAAGCAGTGTAACCTGGAAAGAAAAAAAAAGAATGTACTTCATGTCATATGTCTCACATTATCAATCTTTGATTATAATTTGAATTATGGCAACTAATGAGCTAAATAAAACACCATTTATTTTTCCAAAATGTAATGTATCAAATCTATTGAATTTGAAATCTCTTACAAATTGGCATATATCTCTTACTTGTAAGTGCATTGTCACCTAAATGCTTCAGTCCAATTTTTTGAATGATATAGTGGGGCACTCATTGTATAAGCACAATACCCATTACATATACATAGGCATTCATTTTGGGTTTAAAGGGTTTGTATACCTCTAACACTGCTAAGATCGATGCAAAGCAAAGGCACAACTTAAGCATGTTGAAAGAGTGTTTTTTTATCATCCATTGGAATATTGTTTCCTCGTTCCCCTTGAGAATGTTATCCATGTCACATGAAATGGGAAGAAAACCTAAGTAATCATTCAATAAAAAAAAATTAAACCTTGAGAGTATTTTTCTCGTCATATGCAAAGCATGAGAACCCAAGTATGAGTAAAGTTTGTTAAAACCAAAGAAATTGTGAAGCTCGATGATATTCTTGAATAATGGCTAAAGAAGCAAAACCAAAATATTTGCAAGTTCGATATGAACTTCATGTTCATCAATAATGAAACCTATATATGCAATCATCTTTGTAGCAAATGGGAATTTGATGAAGTTGCCATGAAGCTTACAACTGCACAAAGTCTACAAGACTTTCCTAACATAGTCAAGATGGAGCCAAGGTATACAACCTTCTCCATGGAAAATGAGAATTTGTTAAATTCGGCATGCAACTAATAGATTCACAAAGTCTACATGACTTTCTTAATGTGGTTCAAACCGTCTTCTAAGCCTACGAATATTATTCAAGTACATCACTGTGAACTTGCTAGTGAAGAGTCTCTCCAAAAGGACTTAAATTATGGTGCAACGTTTTTCACTTGGAGTCAAGTTCAAAAGGAATCTAGAGTAGTGGTACCTACGTGTTGTTAATTATCAACAACATGAATGATTTAGTGCATTAATGAGGTTGAAAGGCGTTATCAACCACTCAAAAAAAATCCTTGTTTTGTATTAAAGCCATCTTCAATATGAATTTGACTTGAATTTGCACCTGATTGTACCCAAATTTCATATCCATCTTGGAAAGGAAGTTTTCTCCTTTGAATTTTCCTAGTACATCATCAACACTTTGACTTTACGAAGGGTCCAATAGTGAATAGACATGTGCCACATGCCATCCTTCTTTGGAAGGAGCATGATTAGACTACCAAAGGGAGAAGAGCTAAGTTGAATATGTAGTTGATGTTGGATTTCTTCACTCTCTAAAAGGGATTTGCAACATTGTAGTATGTTGACCAATAATGAGTCGAGGTTCAAATCTATATTCTAGTGTACCCAACACATGAATGCTACTTAGTAACCATTCATCAAAGACAAACATTTGTCTACCAACAGGGCATTTAATTGTGTTTTATAATATGGACCTACAAGTCTATGACTTGGCCAAATATGTTAATTTCAATGTTGGTTTCACATCATGAACAAAAACTTGTGGGTACCTAATGATCTTGCAGACTTGTCTGGAAATAATTAAAGCGATGCTTCTTTTCTTTGGAATCGATTTTGACCCCAAATATATAGGTCACATTGTCTTTGTGGAGCTTAGTGAACGAAATTTTAGCGTAATCAACAACTTAGTGTTCTCTATGTATGGCCTACCAAGAAGTACATTATAGATGTCTGGAAGAACCACGTCAAAGAGGAATCCATATTTTGTTGGGGAGACTGTCAAAAGTAAGTCATATTGTTGGTGACTTTCTACTGTCTAATTCAGTATAGCAACTATGCATTTAAACATGGTCTTGTGGGTAGTCAAAGGCACTTCATAATGCTTGCCCATAAAACTTAATATTAGAATGAAACAAATGCTTTCATTCTTCTATATCAACCAATTATGCAATTTGCACCTTTGGCTCTTTAAGGTCAATGTTAATTTCCATGTCTTGGTGCACAACTAGAATGCACTAACAGTGGCTAGGATAAACTAACTTGCTTTTAACTAAAATTGCAAGAATATTTATACAAGTACAAAAATATTGAATTATAAGAATCATTGATACACTGATAATTACAATGAGTCTTGTGACGATGTACTTATATGCATTGACTGGTCATGAGGTAAGAGGTGTGTCATTTGACCTTTCATTATCTACTTATTATTATTTATTATTTACTATTATTAGTATTAATATATTTATTATGTTTACTATAATTATATTTATTACATTTCCACCCCCTTAAGGAATGCTTTATCCTCAAAGCATAATAAATTGGATTCTCTCTAGTTGAGCACGTTTCCTTGCGGCATCGTCTTTATTTGTGTATGGTTGTAAGGGCTTGACTTGGTCCCCTATTTAAGTGCTAACAAAATTCTTTTGTAGTATGTGCATCATATATCAAGTATTTCGACCTATTCATTTAATGTGAATCTTTGATGCTTCTTGGTAACATACTAATATGTTTTTTATGTAGTATGTTTGTCTATCTTTCTTGCTTTATTTTTATTAACTATAGTCGATAAATCACTTTCCTTGAAATGGGAAATATTCAACACCATATAATATATAAGGTTCCCCCTACTAGTTAAATTATGTGATAACCAAATCTAGCTCACAAGTTAAATATCCAAAATACTTGGAATATAAACATATCCATAAGGATAATAAATAATATATATTGAATAAGAATATGAATGAGATGATTACAAATGATAAATGAGGGTTGTATAAATATCCACGCACGGGTGCCCTTTCATAAGAGACATGACTTTTCATGAGGAAGGTGTCTCTTCATAACATATTTAATTATCAAGTATTAATTATTATTATTTAATTATTATATATTTATACCTATTTATGTGTATATTTTTGTTCATAACAATGTCTTTCCCTTTTGAAATGTTTTGTCCTCAAAGCATAGTGATGGAAGGGTTGGACGTCTTTTTCTTTGGTTTGTAATGTATTCACATCATTCTCTATTCTTGGAGTTGTCATAATTGATGATATAAGACGATATGAACCTCTGAGTGTTGAGCAAAATTTTCAAATTGTAAAAGGATTTGACCATGCTAATTCAATCTTTTGTGGAACGTTGCATTTCCACTATAAAATGTTATTATGAGACTTAATAGCTCGAGTAACAATATGTTGTGAATGATACATTAGTTGTTTATGTCCTAAGTGATATTGATACTCTAACTGGTTAAGATATCTGCTTTTATGATTTTGATGTCCATAAGGAGTTATTGTAGCATGATTTTCCCTTATCATATTTGTAGTGTTTTCTTGATTTTATTTTGGAGTTTGATTTTCTTCATGCATTGATGTGGCATTGTTAATTGATGAACTTTTATTAGTAAGTACACTTGGGTTTTCCAGCGTTTGTACTCCAACATCCTTGTATGTCTTTTCTTCGAATGGATTGGCATCTTATTCAGTTGTGATGTGGATTGGATCTGTATTTATTCCTTGTTCCACAACTTGGATTTGTTCATCTGAAAACTTTGATGCTTTCTTCTCTATAAGCAGTTCTAACTTGTTTTCCAAAGAATTCTTATCATTCTTAAAAAAAATTATTTGCGTAAGTAGGTTTTTATTATGATTTTTTAAACATGAATTTTCTTCATCATCTGATTTGTCGATACACTTAATTTTTGGATTTTTAAGTTTCTCTTTTCTTTCAACTTTTTGATTTGTTCTAGTAACCCTTGAATAAAGTTCTTCAAACGAGAATTTTCTTCATTTTTTTTTATAGGTTCTTCTCCAAATCTTGCTTCTCTTTGTTCCAACTTTTGAATGTCTTGTTTTGTATCCTTTGACTTCTTGATCTAATTAAGTAACTTTTGACTGTGTTCTTTTAAACAAGAAATTTCCTGGTCCTTTTTCATTACTTCCTTGTAATACATGTCCTTGAGATCCTTATATTTATGTTGTGAAATCTTCTTGTTTTGTTGAATTTTGGCTATTTTTTCTTCTAATTCTTTTATGTGTGAGTTCTCTTTATCCACCGCCTCTAATTTTTGGGTACATTAGTTAGTAGCATCTTGTAGGAGCGGTGTTTTTTGTTTGCCTTGCAAGTTCGATTTCATCTCCTTCAACCAAGTCTCAAATGTCACTCCAATTTGATTTACTACTTCACATATTTTCATATCTCTTTCCGTCGGTTGTATTTGTGAGTTATTTTGATATTTGATTAAAATAAAATCATAATCAAAAGTATCATAATTCCTTAATGATTCTAGACATGTAGACTCATTTCCACAAAAAGGACATTTCGTCAAAAAAATAGAATTATGTTGGAATTCATGAATTTTTTTTGAAATAATAACTTTATATTTCTTAAAATTCTTGAATTTGAAATTATTCCTTTCCACTTATCTCTTACCCTTCATATAATTTCTCATATATATATATATATATATATATATATATATATATATATATATATTTCTATTTCTATTTATTTTTTATTTTTATATAATACTTCAAAGCCCACCCCTTTATACCTTAGTGAAGAAATATCGACTTGCCTTTTTATATCAATAACTACTTTTACTTTTCCACCTTTCTTTCTTATTTATATAAAAGAGCTTTTACATATGTCATCGTATACTTTTCACTTTATAAAGGCAACCCCACCCCTTTTATAACTTAGTGAAGAAATATTGACTTGCTTTTTATATCAATAACTACTTTTACTTTTCCACCCTTCTTTCTTATTTATATAAAAGAGTTTATACATACTTCATCATATACTTTTCACTTTATAAAGGCCATTGTATACTTTTCACTTTATAAAGGCATTGTCTTTACTTTTCCACCCTTCTTTCTTATTTATATAAAAGAGTTTATACATATGTCA
>ML848997.1:0-21648 GCA_009831015.1 Picea engelmannii
TGGGGGGGGGGGGGGGTTCCCATGAGGTTTTCCCTCTTTCGTCTTTTATTTCAGTGTATCTTTTGTATTTGGGTACCTAACATGGTCTTGTTGTCGAGACCCATTCTTTATTTTCACCATAGTGATGTTCAGGGGGGTGTTGGAGATACTTCAAACACAGTTAGGATTTATTTTTCCTAAGGTTTTCCCTATGTTTATTAGTCATTATCCAGTCTCCTATAGTTTATGGATATTCTCTTCAGTTCACACTTCAGTTTGATCAGTTGAGTGGAGTCTAGATGCCACATTGGAATTATCACCATGCATCATTGGGTCACCAACTAATGCGCATTGTCCTTGGTATCATCACCAGACTAGTGCATTACTCATGATTCCTTGATCTCCTCCTCACTTCACTATGTTTCAGTCAGTTAACTGAAGACTGTGAGACTAGTTAACTCAGACTAGGTGGCAATTCACTATGGACACACACCAATAGTTACTCATGTAACTGTTTGTGTGTGTCTAGATCACTCTAGACCACCACTATGGTGCATTGGCTTCTCCTCCAATGCGCATTAGTTGAGTTATACAGAGTATATCATGTGTAAATTATCATTCATTCATTTGGTTAATGAGAATTCTTCCATTATTTTTCTCATGCTTCTCTTTTCTCATATTTTTTTCGCAAATTGTGTATGTCATTTGCTAGATAGATCTATTATGTGCAGGTTCAACACATTTACAATAATGACAAATGTGACATGTTGAAGTAAACTATAAGTCAATGTGGATATCAAAGTTTGGGTCTTACAAATCTTGTATCCAACATTGGGATATTGAGCAATGGGGTTAGGTGTTCACCTAGGAGGAAATGACCCTCTCAACTAGTCATGCCTATCATTCTACTATTTTTGTGCAAGTCCATGATCATCCCCTTAAAATTCACCGATGTCAAAATAGTTGACATGGGGACCTAAAACAAATTCAAACCATATTTTCCATAGAAAATATAGTGACACATTCTTGTTGTTGCAAGAAGGATTGTTAAAAAACATAAACCATCTATCCATACATTTGTCTATAAATATATGATATATGGACTAGTCCATGAAATGCACATATTTCTTCTATGAGGGTGTTGGCCAATTATAGGGTCAAAGAATAAGTTCATGAGATCACATTTCATAATTGGTAGATCTTTCACCTAGTTCATATCTAAACATGTCTTATAGTATTCATACTTCCTAGTCTATATTTGAAGATATTAGATAATTACCCTTAGGCATGAGTGGGAGGTAATTGGACCAGTGCAAGAGGTAATGGAAGGTAATCGAGATTTCACTAGTTTTGAATAATGTTTGAATTGATATTGCTATAGAAACACATGGAACTCCAAGGAACATTGGTAAGGTACATACTTTTCAACCCTTGGGGGCAACCCAGCACTAGGCATTCTTTGACTCATGGATATTTTGATTGGAAGGAGCTTGGCCAAGGTTAGTTTTATATCAGTTCATCATAAGTTCATTTACTCTACCTATGGAAGAAATAATTGTCTCAAGGGATGCAGCAAGGGAAAGGTGTGGTGGATATCTAATACTACTAAAAGATTCAATCAGGTTTCTAACATGGGGTCCTCACTCAGTGAACCTATGACATATCATCTTCGTCCGTGGAATATTAAAGAATATCCCTAATTTCACTGGATATTGATAAATACCTCCAAAAATCCTTTTATTGAACCCCCCTCCCAATACAATAAAAGAAACTCTTATTTTTACTAGATACCCCTTTCTATACCCCACAATACCTATAAACCCCCCAATACCCCACATCCCCCCCACCTGCACCCAATACCTATAAACCCCCCAATACCCCACATCCCCCCCACCCGCACCCAATACCTACAATTATTGATTTATTTTTCACAATTTAAAATCTCTCTTTATGAATGAATGTGATAAAACATTGGTCAACAAATTGAATCCCCCTGTGGTTTCTAAGCATCTCAATGTCATTGCCAATGTAGGTGTTTGCATATCAAGCTGGTAGTTACGGGTTATGGTTGGGAATTCCTGTAACTAATGGTGGTGGGTTTAGGTAGTAATCATGGAAATTTAAAGGTTGCATTTAAACAAGAATAAAAGAATTTTATTTCCTCTATAAATTTGTAGAATTTAACAGGTATAAACATACTAGTTGCAATAAAAACCTACCTTGAATTAAATGGAACAAGAGAGAAAATTTTACTACAACTCACCTACAAATATCAAAAACACTAAATGGTAGTGATGTCAAACTCTCTCGTCTTCAACAAAGTGATATTAAGGGTCTTCTCTACTTTAAAACATGCCTTGTTTTTCTTTACAATGCAAAACATGATTGGAGGGAAAAAAATAAAAAAATAAATGATAGTGATGCCAACCTCTCTCATCTTCAACAAGGTGATATTAGGGGTCTTCTCTACTTCAAAACATGCCTTGTTTTTCTTTACAATGCAAAACATGAATGGAGGGAAACAAATAAAAAAATAACAACCTGTACAACATCTTTTTTTAATTCATACACAAAGACGTGTGTGCACACTTAGGAATGCAAATGCATTCCTTTAATTTCTTAGTTCGTGAATGACATAGCAGGATTTCGTGGCAGTTTGAAAGCCTTCATGTTACTTTAAAAGGAGTTCATGCATCTTCATATGAGAGCACATTCCTAGGCCACTTTTTTTAACATCAACTTCAAGCAAGAACCTTTATTTATGTATTTGTTAAATAACTATTTAGTATAGAAGAAAGCTAAGTAAGTTTTAATTGGATTAAAAAAAAAAAAAATCATTTGTCATATTCATGTATTTGATATTAATGTTAGAAGATGATTTTAAAGTTTATTAAAAATAATATTGTTTATAATAAATAGAAGTTAACTTTTAAATTTAGTGTGAGTTTATCTAGCACATTTATTATCAAAATTTGGGAATATTTTTTTATTGAATATTTTTTTAATTATTTTAATTTTAACTTTAAATTTTGCATTTTTGTATTTCATGTTCCATCAAAAAATTGATGATAATATGTCATAAAAAAAACTGTATATGAAAATATTTAGATGCTCTTTAATGTCATATGAGAAATAAAAACGTAACCTTTTAGGGTTATTGACAGCCTTTCCTTTTCCCTTTTCCTAGCCTTTCCTTTTCCCTTTTTCCCTTTTCCTGGCCTTTCCTTTTCCCTTTTAGGGAAAGGTAAAAGGGAAGACCAAGGAAAGGGAAAAGGAAAGGCTGTCAATAACCCTAAAGGGTCACGCTTTGATTTCTCATATCACTGACTTCTACTTTTCATTGTTATATGAGGGTCGAGGTGGGGGAATTAATAGAGAAATGTATAATACATTTCTCTATTAATTCCCCCACCCCCACCCTCACTCATACATTTCTCTATTAATTCCCCCACCCCCACCCTCACCCTCATATACGATAGTTTACAAAAGTAACTTGAAAAGAAGTATATTTTGAGTGACTTGAAAAGAAGTATATTTTGATCTAGATTGTTTTTGTTTGTCCTTTTTTACTAGAAATTTTTTACTTAGACATTTGTTTTTTCAAATCTTCTTATTTCGTTACATGGCAAACCTCTCCATGTGAAATTGATGTGTTTTGTTAGCATTTGACATTTTATTATATCTGTTTTATATGAGTGGAATTGATGTGTTCTATCCTTCATTCAGAAGCAAACTTTAACCTAAATTGTGAGTTAGACACCAAAGTTTTTCATAGCATTTACTATTTTATTATCTTATTTTTTGGTGTCCAAAGTGATTCAAAGTTATCATTAGCTGTGATAAACTTGAAATCAAATTCAATAAACTTGTTAAAATCTGATCAGAAACATTTTCTAAGAGGAGAATAAGTCGTGAATCCCATTTCATTTCACCTCTAACCACTAGAAACAAAACCTAAAATCAAAATTTAATCACATTTCTCCTCCTTCGGCCTCCGCTTTGTATCAAACCCCAAACTTGATGATGTCATCTGTCATGTGCGTGCTTTAGGGATGCTGATGTTAGAAAGGAGCTTCATTTATGAAAAGCAACAAAAGTCTTTATATTCAATTATGTTGTTGTTGGGAGACGAAAGTTTCGGGAAGTTTGACATTGACAATGTAATCTCTAATGAAACAGTCCGAGCAATTAGCAATGTGTATCTATATCGTAAATATGTTCAATTCCAGTAGTTTATTTGTGTACTAAGTGTTTACCAGCTGATTGCAGCATTCATAATTGCAGCAGTGAATGCTGCAGGAATTGTTTATATGAAATGAATGCTGCAGGAGTTGCTGTAGATGTAGAGATCGTCAGATTTGAAGGAGTTGTTGTAGATGTAGAGAACCCATGTGTGCATTGAATGCTGCCTGGTAGAAATCGTTTGTCTTCTTTCCGACTTACATCGTATTCAACTCGACCGCGTGGTGGTTGTGGCAAAAATAAATACAATACGTCCTGGCTAAGTGACTGGGCCGAGTGACTGGTTATAAGTGCATGTGCATGGCATGAATTTCATATTCTTTTTCTTCGAAGAAATTCAGTGTCTTGAATCTGAGTTGCCGCGGAAGAAGAGAAGATGGCACAAGCATTAGTTCTCAGTTCTTGTTTTTCATCCTCGATTCTTCTTGTGCTGCTGCTGCTTCTTCTTCTTCATCCCACGTTATCCCACAACGAGTACTCGCAATTAGGTCGAATATGCCTGCAAGACTCTGATGCTGCTAATCTTATTAACATCACAGTGGGGAATGCAAATGAAATCGAAACGTCTCCATGTATCTGCAAGACCTCAGACAGTGTTAGCAGTAGCAGAAGAACATTAACATTCTCCCGGAAACCCTGTCGCATTAGTCCGCGTGTCGTTACAGCGGCCACTTTTGCGTTCTATGGCAGTCTGTGTATAGTAGTATTCTGGATTGGGTTTGCCTATCTCTGTTTGGGGTTAATGCAAAATCCGTCCATTTTGTTCGCTGCATCCAGCGATCTGACTCCCTCTGCCTTCTGCATGGGAGACGATTTAAGTGACGAATACGGCATCGTGTCGCGACGCAGGATTCGAACCCAGAACCAAGCGGCCAATACCTGACCTGTTAATAGGCCGTGCGAAACTAAGAGTAGATATGAATGTCGTATCGTATATGTATGGGAAGGCGCTGTTCAAGTAACGGTGTTAATATTTCCATTTCATTTTCTTCTCTTTATCTAAGTAGTCCTTGCCTCAACGCAGCAGGGAATATTGTAATCGGTTTGCAACCTTCTCCATTATATTACATCGAAATCCATGTTTTTTTTTAACCTAATTTTTCGTTTAGGTATTTCATATCTACTTTATTTGAAGTATCATATCAGTTGATAATTTTATTTTCAATCACAAGAAACTATTTTTTCAAAATTCAAAGTTTAGAGTTAAGAATTTGCAATGTTTAAAGAAAAATTTAAATGTTAAGATTATAATGTTGTTTCTAGTCACATTTTGTTATGAATCATTTATCACTTTGTAATAACAAAATAAATATGTTTAATGGTTAAGGATATGTGTTTTCTCTTAAAAAAATTACAAGTTCAAATTCAATTATCTCTTTATAAACTTTAAAAATAAATTATTATTATTATTATAATATAAGGTTTTGGTACACAATCTTAACTTTTATAAACTATAGATCTTGATGCACAGACATGTCACCTTTTTTTTTAACTTTTATAAACTATAGATCTTGATGCACAGACATGTCACCTCTTTTTTTTTCGAGAAAGAAAAATTTCTCAATTATATTATAAAAATATAATGTGTTCTAGCAACAAAGTTCCACATTTTACATCAGCAGCAAGTTCTCTATCTTGATAGATCTTCTACACAACATAAAGATGAGGCAGGCATGACAATCATGCTGTCAACTGGTCGGGTTCTCAATTACAAAATAGAACAGTCCGATAAGTTCAACAGGTCTTTAAAAAGGGGAAATGAGAAAAATAAAGAAGTAAGAGACTGTACAGTTGAAGATCAAAGACAAGGAGTGTCAACCGTCTTAAAAAATTTGAATGGTATGTTATAAGATATCTGCTTTTCTTTGTAGGGCAGACTTGGATAAAAAATCAGCGTCCATGTTGTACTCACGGGAGATGTGTGAGAAGAAGAGATCCTTAAAATGGCACTTAATCAATCGAATTCTATCGATCCATGCCAAGAGGGTTATGATATGTAGATTACCCTTTTGATTTAGTCAGTTAATGATAAGTTTGGAGTTCCCTATCAAATGAACACTGTTTATATTAAGCCGAGAGGCCAAAAGAAGAGTTGCCCAGGCACCTAGTAACTCAGCCCTTATTAGTGCCTAGACCACAGCAGAGAGTCCACCTGTAAATGGATGTTGTGCTAGCTTTTATCATCCCCCTACCCCACTTAGATTTCCATTCTGTTGTGATGCACCATCAAACCACCCTGTTTGTATATCAATAATGTGAAGAGGCTTGACAAGAAGCTTGTTCTTATCTTTATCTGGATACAAATCTTTCCAGCTTTGGAACATTTCCAATGCTTTATAAACTACAACACCGCTGTTTGGAGTCTTGTTTTCAAAGATTTTATAGTTCCTGGACAGCCAAACATACCAGTTAACCATGAGAGGAAGAGTTTTATAATGTTTCTCTGCTGTGGTCCATTGTTCCAAGCAATCCTGTGTAGTGTTTCCAAGCCAAACCGAAATAGGAGTGGTCCATTGTTCCAAGCAATCTAAACAATCTTGTGTAGTGTTTCCAAGCCAAACCGAAATAGGATTGCAGTCCTGTGTAATTTTGTACCAAACAAGTCGAGCGAAATGGCAGTGGGTGAATAGGTGGTCGGCTGTCTCCTCTCCATTGAAACAGAGTTGGTAGATACTAGGGCCGCTTCAGATTTTCTGAAGAAGGTCCCAGGTGGGGATTTTTCTCTTCAAAGAAAGCCCAGTGAAGATTTTTAATTTAAAAGGGAGCTTCCATTTCCAAAGATTGAGGCGCCAGCCGGTGACGGTAGAGGGCCACATTGATGTAGCGATTGCTGTATATAATTTTTTGACGCTGATGATGCCTGTGCTGTCCCCGCAATCCCATATCATCTGATCAGCTTGGTCTTTAAGCTGGATGCCAGTACGATTGAATTCCTGACAATAGTTGTCCCATTCGTGTACCATGGCCGAGGGGATATCAAGCTCACGGCTGGTTTTCCAATGTGCAGAGAGAGACACGGCGAGATTGGTTTGGCGAATTTGAAACAGGTAATAAATAGTCTTTGAATTTGAAACGGCTGGTTTGCCTAGCTGCCACCTTACAGATAAGTGGAAGCACAGCCTTCACTACTTTAAGATCAAATATCATTCTGAATTCTTGCCTCGGAACAGACAAGTGCTGGATAATCTCCAACCTCCCTCCAAATTACTGGCATATTCAACCAATGCGCTCAAATTCTACATAACAGCCATGGCCAAACAAGAAATAGGCCTGAGAAAAACATCTACAGCATGGTTCTTGACTTTGGCAATACCAAGAGCTCTGTGTCGACCAGCTTTAGAAGAGAATACCTAGGGGTTGCAGGTTGAACATAACACCGTCATGTCATTGCAATATTATTCTTCCTTGAACTGTGCTGCATATTTGGCAGAAACAAATGGATTTTATTAATGACTCTTTATTTTCCGTACAGCCATGACTGATAAAAGAAAGGGTCCCTGCGATTCACACATGCTGCCAACGTTGTTGGTCTTCAACTATGTCCCCTTCCATCCACCTGCCATGTTAATAAACCTCTTCTTTTGCATACGTGTTAGTTTACAGAAATATTATTGTATCCGTACAAGGTATTAAAAGCCTATTATTAAAATATTATTGCATCGGTACATTGTATTAAAAGCATCGGCTAGAGGACTTGTGTAAATAGTAGGTGTGACATGGGATTCATGGGATTCTTAACGGAATATACATACTTTATTTTCTTTGGATTTGAATTTATAATTTTTTTATAAAAAATATATTTACTTAATTATTATAACCACTTAAATTGTATAAATAAACATGCATTTAGAGCAATTTATAAGAAGATTAAAAAAACTTCCCACCAACCTTAACCACCTATTCACATTAGTTGAATCAAGTGGGTGGGTGACCATGAAACCAACTGTTACTTCAATAGTTGAATTAAGCTCGGCCACCTAAGAGATATAGACATATAGACGGAGAACGATAGCAGATATCTTCTAGGAACAAGGCTTGGACGTGGCACATGGGTAGTTATTGATTTGCGAATTTAAAAATCTCGAGTTGACCAACAAAGCATTGCAAAACTGAAAGAAATCGAACAGAGAGTAGGATAATTTGCATGGGACAAGAATCTCCTCACTCTAGTAATTTAAGCATCCGGTAACGGAATGCATTCCAATCAGTAACGGAACGTAGCAGAAGTCGTGTAGCACCCGGAACGAAGACGGATAGCTTTGGCAAGATCTCTTCCTTCGCTAACGCTTGGGTGCCACAGACAGTAAGGCATATGGAATTAAATTATTGTGATTTATATTTTTTATTAATAAAAAATATCTAATATCTTCTAAGAAGATGATTAAATTATATATATATATTATATTTTTATATTTTAAAATAATAAAAATATTAAATTATTATAATGTTTATTTAATTAATAATCATAATAATATATTTTTAAGTTTATTTTCAAATTACATCAAGTTAATGATATATGAAATTTTTATAAAGGATTTAAAAAAATATATATACAAATATATGTTTAATAAAAATATATAATTAATTTCAAAATCAAATTAATGATATATGAGATTCGTATAAAGGATTTTAAAAAAAATATATGTATATACAAATATATATTTAATAAAAATATAAATTAATAATATATAATTAATTTCAAAATAATAAATAAAGCTCAATCATAAAGTCCTAGTTTAAATGTTCTATTGTCAAAATTATTGTATATTATCTTTTAGATTTTGTTGTGAAGTTATATATATATATATATATATATATATATATATATATATATAAAAAAAGCATGCAATAGCAAGAAGTGTATATCCAATATAAATAAAAGGGGATTAAATAAATAAAAATGCAAATGAACAATAAGTACAATTAAACTTATCTCAAAATATGTTAAGTTGGAGAATTTCTAATCACAACAAAACTTGCACAACTCAACCCAAATGTAGTAACTAGAGTTCCCAACTACACACATCATGACATGCTTTCATTGTATTGATGGGAGTGTAAGAAATATTCAATATCATTTATGGAAACAAAAAATCATTCCTAATCCCCTAGGCTTAGGTGTCAAAATGGTGGGAACTCACTTCTAAATGGCATATACATTATTGTCTCTTCTTCCTCATTGATTTAGTTGCCAAGGTGTATGAATTGTTGGCCCTTCGCCTCAGTGACTTAGCCTCGTGGAATATGGATTAATGGCTTAGCCTCGTGGAATATGGATTATTGTCTCTTATCCCTTACTAACTTAGAAATATAAAATGAACTCCTAACCCTTTGGTAGGGTGGGAGATCTAAAGTAGTGTTGATGGGGTGAAAGTGACATTTTCAACAACAGGGGTTATCCCCAATGTTAATTCCCAATTAGGCCTCACACCATTTGGAATAGGGAACCAGACGAATATAGCATGGAAACCATTATTATTGTGATGTAAACTAGAGTTGGAATGCAAAATCATAAAAGAGTTAACAAAGTTCCAAGAGAAAAAATCCCCCTTTTCAGGAAATTGATTACCTTTTTATACTTTTTTTTCATTACTGCTTAGTGAACTTGAACTTCCTTCTTGGAAATTATGAGCTTTCAGTTTCTTTCTTGGCAATTATTTTTTCCCTATACAATTACATTCTTTAAATTTCCCCTAGGCTCCCTCGAAAGGATTTCAAGGGTCAAAATATTAATTGTTAACAGTGATTAATGATCTTACTTTTGAAATGTAGTGGGCCCATATTGCTTTGTTCTTGATTTGTCATTGTATTTGTAAAAGATTCTTCGTCGTGATCTTGTATTACTTTGACAATTTTGTGTCCAATGTTTTCTTAAATTCGACGTTTCATCATGTATGTGTAGTATATTACCTTGCTTTTGTAAATCATGTTCTCTATTCTTTTTATTGCATAGATTAAGGCATTAATTAATTTTACCACCATTTCATTAGAACAATAATATTGCTTGATAATAATGACTCAAAGCATACCTATACCAATAATTGAAATAATTATTACTTATTTTGATTCTCACATGGAAGGATTATACCTAAAAGTGTTGAGCTTACCTCGTAATGAAAACATTTCATCCACTAGACTTTGTGATTTACTCCACTAAAAAAAAAGCCAAACATTGTTGGTCACTCCATTGTTGCAACACTTGTCAAATAATAACACCTATTGAAGACAAACATTGCATTTGAATTGTTTAGGTAGAGTTGATTTCAAATTTTGATGATGATGGGTTTTCTGGGAAAAATATTAAGTAAAATTTAGAGTAGTAAAACTTCATTCATGTCAAGTGAAACATTGGTTGCGGAGTGACACCATTCATAGTTATTTGGCGATAATTTCACTTTCAATAGTCTCTAAATTGACCTTTAAACTTCATAATAATTCCAAAACATCGAGAGAAAATCTACTTATCGTATGTAAAAAAAACTTAAGCTGAAGGAAAAGTGAATTGTGAACTCAAAGGAAAGTCTGAGGATAACCCCAATGCACTATAATAATCACAGGAAACAATTTTTTTTTGCATCAGTGGGCTTTAAACGCTTTTTCAGAGTGACTTCCAAACATTTGATTTTGATTAAAGTGATTTTCTTCTCTGATCATCAAAACATATTTTTCACTTTTACTTTCATCGAAGCACACTCCTGACTTTTTATCAGTTAGAAGTTCACTTTTGATGGAGTTCAACAGAATTCAAATTTCACTTTTTGCAAAGTCCAGTGGAGGTATGATTCTACTTTTGACTCCGATCAATACCCAAAGTTTAACTCCACAAACGTTTTTAGAGGGGAGTTTGAACTTTCAATTAAAATAAAGTGTGTAGACTCCTCTGATAACTTAAATTCATCTAAGAGACTTCCAAGTTTTGGCAATAGAAAAAGTGTAGTTTCAACTCCGAAAAAAAAAAGTAAAATCTTCACTCTGATGTGATTTTAGAAAGTCATTTTGAAGCTTTTGACTTCAAAAAATTTTGAAATTTTTAGAGAATCAAAACCCAATCAAAGAAAAGAACTTGTTTTAGAGTAAAATTTTTCATCATTGAAAAAATAAAAAGGGGAATTGAAAATCATAAGAACAAAAAGAAAATGGCACCCAAAAATTCAAAAAAAAAAATTGGGGGTTTTGAGATCTCAAAAAATGGAGACTCGTTGGGAGAATCCATGAATCTATAGAAATTAGTTGCTTGAAAACATAATTTCTAAAGAGACAATAATTAAATTTCTTGAGGAATATTAGCTTCATTAGGTCCTACTAGAACTTTTAAATCCATCCAAAAATGTAGGTAGGTGAACAAAAGAATCAAATGGCCCACATGTGCAATAAGATATATTTGGGACAGTCTGAAGATAACTAGTCTTCAAAACATGGCAGGAAAGAAAACCCTGTTCCTAAATCAAATTCCAACTCTTTTGATTCTGATGGATCTAAGTCATCTAAGCTCTCCACAAAAAAGAAGTGGACTTTCCTCAGCCAGGAACTACCTTCTCTTGAGAAAAAAAAATTTCCTCTCCTTGAGGAAAAAAACATAGATGATTTTAGGGGCTAACTTTCGCAAATGGGCTAATTTTCCATGGTTTTTCCCAAAAAAAGATGATCCAATTTCTATTTTTTCTAAAAATGATTCGCCTAAATTCCATATAATAAAATTATTTTACCTTAAAAATCACCAAAAATTTATAGAAAGTATATAAAATCCCTATATATATGAATATTTTTACAAAACTATCACCAAACACTTTAAATTTTGCATATTAAGGACTAGTAAGATTAGCCCACGTTTCTACACTTTAATATAAATTTACATCCTTAAAATCATCCCTGGAAAAAAGAAAAGCCAAAGCTAAGCAAAATATTGAAATTGAATCTCTCCACAAATCCCATCATCAACTGGCGGCAGATGTGTGAATCCTCCAAGAGCAAATGAAGGAATTGCAGAATAGTGTTCTTCAACAAGATTTTAGTTGGGATGATCCCCTAAAGGGTAGATAAATCTTTTTCCTCGTAATCTAGAATATATTTCCCCCCGTGAGGAGATCCATACAACACCTATTGCAAAAAGGGTAACATGAGGATGTTTGCAGTACAACACCAAAAGGCTATTGTAATTATTTCCATCTTAATTCATGAACAAAGAAAAGTACTCAGTGCATAATAGATATTGGATCTTACTCGTGATTTATGGACATCAATCATGTCAATCCGTTATACTGGAAGGCTTGCAATGCCTTGGTAAAAACTATGGGAAAAAAGAAAATCCAAATTGAATATTAGCTTCCAATAGAAAAAGTATGTATAGATGAATTATGTCTCTTCTTGACCTTCCTATTAGTATCCGATCTACCTTTTGATTGCATTCTGGGTATTGCATGTCTTTCTACTTTGAAGCCCCATGGCACTATAGACTACCAAGGTCGAGAAGGGTACGGTATGACCAGTAAAGCTAAAACATATTTCATTCCCTTTGTTTCAATCCCTGGAACTTCTCTTTCACTGTGGAGGATTGAAGTTTCAAAAAACCATGTCTTTCCATTGATTGAATAAATTCGAGAAAAAAAAGCCTAGATAAAGATTATTAGGTCTTTTGAACATTCTTTAAAGCTAGAACATCTTGTCCATACACCTAAATGGAAACGACAAATTAAAGGCTCGATTAAAGAGTTTAAGGACAAAGTATACCATGAAGTGCCTAATGCATTCTCGCATCAAAAAAAAATTCAGGTTAGTCTTCCCTATAAACTTGAGTTCAAAAAAACCCCAGTAGAAGCAAGAGTATTCATATGTCTATTGAACTTAGAAAATTCTGCACCATGGAAATGGAAAAACTTTTAAAAAGGAATCTTACCCAGAGATCCAAGATCCCATGGTCTTGTTCCAGGTTCTATGTAAATAAACATTTTGAGCAAGTGAGAGGAACTCCTAGATTAGTCATTAATTATAAACATATCAATGGTGCATTAGAATGGAGGAGGTATCATATTCCAAAAAAGTCTGACTTAATCAAAAGAATTGCAAGTGCAAAGGTTTTCTCCAAATTTGATCTTAAATCAGGATTTTGGCAAATAGGAATCAAAGATCAAGATCAATTCAAAACATATTTGAATGTTCCCCATGGCCATTGTGAAAGGAAAGTGATGCCCTTTGGGTTAAAAAATTCCCTCGGTGAGTTTCAAATAATAATGGAATCCATGCTAAAACCATATATGGATTGGCTCATGGTATACATTTATGATATCCTCATTTTTTCAAAATCATTAGAGGAACATTTGAAACATCTAAGGACTTTATTGAAAGTAATTCATGATAATGGTTTTGTTCTGTCTACCAAAAATATGAATTTGCTTCAAACCGAGATTGATTTTTTGGGACAATCTATCAAGCATGGAAAAATAGAAATTTAGCATCATGCTATAGAATGTGTTGATAAATTTTGTGATGCTATCACTGATAAGAAGCAACTGCAAATATTCTTGGGTTGCTTAATTTATGTGTCTGCATATACTGGGAAAGAATCCTTCTCCTTGGACCAATGCCCACACCCAGGCCATTCGCGGGATTAAAGAAAAGGTACAAGATATCCTAATGTTGTATCTTATTGATGATGACCTTCCTAAAGTTATTGAGATTGATGCCTCTGAAAAAATATGGGGAGTTATCAAGCAATGCAAAAAAGATTGCAACAAAAGTGATGAAGAGATAGTTTGGTTTTCATATGGTCTATGGCATCTCGTTGAAATAAATTACCACGCTATTGACAAGGAAATAAAGGATTTCCTAAACTGTATAAAGAAATTCAAATCACATCTCATGAATAACAAATTTCTCATCAGGACAGATTCTCAGGATTTGGTATTTGTTCTCAAAAATCCAATTAGAAATTCTACTGCACAAGGAAAATTTGTTAGATGGCAAGCATCTCTTAGTTGTTGTGATTATGAAATCTGACACATCAGAGGCATTGAGAACTGTGTTGTAGATTTTTAACCGGAGAGTATCTACAAAAGACACATGGAATAGATATGGTTGGGCCCCCTTTTGAACAAACCAACGTGATGATTGTAACAGAATGGAAACAATATCAGAAAGAACTCTGTGAAACTCCTGATAATATGAGTTGGCAGCAATACTAAGCAAATTGGAAACTATCATGGAAACTACGAAGCACTCAAATACTTGATACAAATTTCCATCCCTCGTCTATACTTGTCTGGTTGGTCCCTAAAGTCAGAGGGTATCCAAGCTCCATTATCTTTGTACCAGATAGAATCTATGAAATATCTTTGAGGAGTGTCAGCTTTTCCAACCATGATCTCACTTACCTATTTCATGATATCAATCTAATATAGAAATATACAAGAACTTATCGTGGTCTAGAACATAATTACTTTAGTATCAACCGTCCTCGATCCTATAATGAGTGGCCTAGCAGAAACCATGTGTTGAAGTTTCATGGAACTAACTATAATTATGCCCAATGCAATTGATCTGGATTTATGAGAGGAACAAAATGAAACCACATATTTATAGTATTAAAACAAAGACACAGTGAAAAATAACAGAGATACAGTAAAACTTGACTTCTATTAAATAAAAAATATGTTGAAAATTGTAAAATGCAAACTGAAAACAAGCTTGCTAGAATGGTAGCAGCTTATCTCTGAGAAGAGATGTGAAGGCTACGCTCATTGACAATAAGATGAGTAAAATGAGGCTATGAAGGTCTTTTTACAATAAAAATGAATTCCAAAACCCTAGACATCCAAAAACCTAACCCTGGGAGATGAAGCGCCAATAGTCATGTGGGCCCCATTGGGGTAATTTAGTACATCAACTTCTCGGGGCGTAACTTTTGCATACGATCCCCATTTAGGGCACACAATAGATCATTGGAAAGGTATTGATAAGGAGCTTCATTCATGGGGCTCAATCAAAGCATTCAACTATCATCAAGGTACCTGATCGCGAAAAAACATTGTTTAGGCCCTCAAAATGGCCCCAGAAGTTTAGAAACCGAAAAACTACTAAAAATAGTAAGTTGTCAAAAAACTGTTTTGAGCCAATTGGAAAAGGTGGGTGTCCACCAAGATCCTCCTATATCAATCCTCCCCCATTAGCAAGAAATGGTCTCTATTGTGTTGAGTGCCCCCATCAGATGAGGAAATTTATGTTGAATTTGGCCCCGGGTGAGCCACTTGCATTGGTGCAGGAGTTGCCCTGCTTTGACAACCCAATAAATCTAGCTCCTCTGCTAGCGAGTTCCCTTGACCTGTGTGTCCATGATATGATCAGTGGATTCTTATTCTATGTGATCAAGGTTGATCTCTATTGGTGTCAATTTTTTTTCTATCTCTGAGGTGTCCAATAATGGTAGAAAATAAAGTCGAAGGAGGTCCACATTGAATATTGGATGCAAGACAAGGAATGGGGAAAGATTGAGCTCAAAATCATTGTCACCCACATCCTTGGTGATGTTCCAGGGTCCATAACATAGTGGATAAAGCTTCCGGTGAGGCCATGTAAGGCATGCTTTCTGTAAGTGCAACCAAACTTAGTCTCCCAGCTGAAACTAGTGTGGCACCCGGTGTTGATTATGGTGTTGCTTGTACATGGCATTGGACTTCTGTAAAATATCTTGAACCTGTTGGTAGATGTGCTAGATTCGCTCAATGAAACAAGTGGCTTTGTTATCTCTAGTTGGATCATGCGACGAGTCTGCCTGGGTGGTCGCAAGGGGTAGTGCAACATCCATGGGACCCAATGGTTGAAATCTCAACCCCACCTGAAAGGGGTTGTGGTCGGTTGAGCTATGTATGGATTTGTTGTAGTTGTGATGAACATAGGGAAGACTCTCATCCCAGGTGCAGGGATGCTTGGAATTGTATAAGCGCAGGATGTGCACGATCATCTAGTTGACGACCTCAGTTTGGCCATTCGTCTAGGGTGGAAGGCAATGGACTTGGTGAGCTTGGTATCCAGTAGTGACCAGAGGATAAACCAGAATGTGTTGAGGAACCTACTGTCCCGATATGAGATAATGGTTTGTGGGATCCCAAAGTGTACCCACACTCGTTCAAAGAATATCTTGGCAGTGGCCTCTGCTGTGATGCTCTTCTTGCAGGCAGCCAAAATCACCATCCTGGAAAAGCAATCAACAACCACAAAAACATAGTCATTTCCCCTCTTGGTGGATGGAAGGCCCGACATGTAGTCCATTGAGATGGATTCCTAGGGCTGGTTAGGAGTAGGTAGAGGAGTGTACATGCCTTGTTTCTTAATGGTCGGTTGGAAATAGCGCAGGTAGTGCAGGACCATATATACTTGCTGACATCATATCAAAGTTTCGTCTAGCAGAAATGTCGTTGCAACATTGCCACTGTATTTTCCACGTTGAAGTGTCCTGCCACCTGAATGTAATGGGCTTCCCAAATCATATTTTCCCACTCGCTTGATGGAACGCATAGATGGTCGAGATGGCACAACAACCCATACTGAAGATGGAAATTAGTGACAGTTAAGTTTGTGCCCAACATCTGGTAGGTGTTGGCAAAGTCGAGATCTGTCTCATAGAGGTGGGGCCATCCAAAGGTCTCGTGGCTACAAGAATCGAGCACTGTGATGAGTGTCACAACTGTAGGTTGGCTGAGGAAATCAGTGACTCAGTTGGTACTTCATGTTTTATACTTGATGTTGACGTGGAACTGCTACAAATCTATGGACCACTTATGATGGCAGTCATTTTGCAATTTTCCTTGTGTCTGCATGAATTGCAGGGACTTATGATTAGTGTGGATGATTGTCTCTTTCCAGATAATGTAATGCATCCACTGGCGGAAGTCTTGCACAATGGAGTACATTTCTTTGTCATAAGTAGGGTAATTAAAGACGACATCTGATAATGTCTCACTATGATAGGCCACGGGGTGATCGTGTTGAGTGATGATTGCACCCACATCATAGTCTGAAGCATCTGTC
The DNA here is from genome assembly GCA_009831015.1 of Picea engelmannii. NCBI lineage: Eukaryota > Viridiplantae > Streptophyta > Pinopsida > Pinales > Pinaceae > Picea > Picea engelmannii. The sequence continues at coordinate 17,242 of ML848997.1, forward strand.
TCGATCTCAAAGGGATGTTGTAGGTCAGGTAATGAAATCACTAGGGCGGAGCACAAGTGCTTCTTCAGATCATCGAATTTGTTTTGTTGGGACAAGCCCCACACAAATTTTTCCTTGCCACCACCTATGATTATTTGGATGAGGGCCCATGCAATATTGGATAATCCTAACATGAACCTTTGATAGAAATTGGCAAGGCCTAAGAAAATCTGAATCTCAGTGAGCCTGGTCAGGGATGGCCAGTCACGGATGACTTGGATCTTGGTTGGATCAACATGCACACCATGTGAATCAAAAATGTAGCCTAGGTACTGGACCATGTCCATACCGAAGGATCATTTTTCCAAGTTGGCATATAGCTTGTGTTGTCACAGAGTGTACAGAACTTGTTGAATATGCTGCAAGTGTTATGCCCAAGTCTTGTTGTAGACAAGGATGTCATCCAGATACACCACCACAAAATAATTAGTGAAATTCATCAAGATATCATTCATCATCCTTATGAAATTTGTTGGGGAATTTGTCAAACCAAAGGGCATGACCAGCCATTCAAAAAGACCTTATTTTGATTTGAAGGCATTTTTCCATACATCTGTTGATTCTATTGGAACTTGATGGTAGCCAGACTTCAGATCAATCTTACTAAAGTATTTGTCCCCCTTGAGTTGATCAAGGAGATCATCGATTCGGGAAATCGAGTACCAGTTCCTGACTGTGATTTTATTTAGGGCCTGGTAATCAATCCAAAGTCGCCAAGTCCCATCTTTCTTTTACACCATCACGGTTGGGATTCCACAAGGTGAAGAGTTGGGTCAAATGTGCCCCTTGTGGAGAAGTTCTTGGATCTGATGCTTGATCTCCTCATTTTCTAGCAGAGAGCAGTGATAGACTGGCCCATTAGGTAGCGGTGTGCCAAGTGTCAGATCGATGGGATGCTTGACCTGACAGTGCATAGGTACCCCAGTAGGTGAAGAGAAGATGTCTTTGTATTCTTCCACGACCTTGTCCACTTGTTTTTTTTGTGTGGAGAGGTCAGCCACGGAGGCCATGGATGTGGCTGCAACCTTTCGCTCACTCTAAGAGAAAATCATGAAGAATACAAACTTCCCGGTCTGAGAAATGACCTCCTTGCATTGTTTGGTAGAGATCAAGAAAATATCATTAGGTGGGACTACCTCGGGTATCCTGTACAATTTCCTGTTCAAAGTAATAATAACACTGTGAGGCCTAGACTCATATACATCATGAAGTTTCCATAAATAAGGTTGGCCCAAAATAACATCACAAACTTCAAAGGGAGAAGTATCACACAATACCTCATATTTGAATGGCTTGATGTCGTACGATAGGTGACATTGTTGGCTTATGTGACGATCGCTTCCTTGACGGAACCATCCAATGATGTAGGATTTCAAGTTTGGTGTTGTTGGCAAGGCTAGCCTCTTGAAGACCTATGCTAAGATGAGGTTCTCTTGGCTACTGCTATCAACAAGTAGTAGAGTGCCTTTTACCCACATATTTGAATGAAAGTGGCGTTCTCCTTCCTCTGGCCCATCAACTTCATCGGGCTAGATCTTGGTGGTATCAACGGTGTCACTGGGTTTCGCATCAATGATCTGTCTCCCATTTTCTGGTTCTGACTCAGAGTCAAAATCCGCATCTGATTCAAAGGATTTTACCTCAACTACCAATGACTTATTTGAGTGGAAATCAACAATGTTATGCCAGGGGATCTTATGGAATTCGCACCACTTCTCGGTATCTTTCTTTGTCTTCCCATTGTCCTTATTTCCTTGCAGCTTGGACTAGTTGTCCTTGGAATTCACACCACTTCTCAGTATCTTTCTTCTACGAGTTGGGGCTGCCCTTTCCCTACTTCTGTTGTGAGGGGTTTCCAGACACAAACTGTCGTGTATTTTGTTTCAACTTCTGCTTGATTTTGACGGCATATCGATAGGCTGCGCCCAAGGATGAGATGTCCAAAAACTTCATTTATTTCTAGATGTATTTATGTAGATCATCGTGGTACAGCACCATATGTCACTTAGAATATTTGATACCCAGCTTGGTGCGCAAGGTGTTGGTTATTTCTATCTCATGTATGAGTTTGTATTGAGTGAGCCAAGGTTCATGTCTGTTCAGGTTTCCAACAAAGCCTCTAAAAATATCAGCCCTACTAGTAAACCAAAAGGCAACGTAGCGCATAGCCTATAGGGTGTACTGCATCATCTCACCTGAGATAGTCTTAATGGGTGGATGCAATACTCATGTGTTCACAGCCTGGGATTGAGTGGGAGATCTCATAACTGTATGTTGTGGTTTCTATTGTAACTTATTAATGTACTGCAATATCATTTACAATTAAGCAGAAAATATAACAACTCATTCATTTATCATATCAATATCTATTGAAGACAATAAATAAATGCATGCATTCAACCACATAACACATATGCTACCATGGTTCACCCCCCCTGGTTTACGTCCACACAGATCTGGCTCTTAGCTCTTTTATTATAGTCGTTCTGACACTACAAGGTCGCATGATTTACAACTCTTCTCAGTCGGGTTAAGATCTATTATGAGGCAGACTAGATCGCACTAAGCTCCTCATCCTATGATCTAACCCTCAATATATACCCTCCTCAGTCCTCTCTAGCTCAACAGCTTACAAAATTAGGTCATACAGCAAAATATTACATAGCATTTGCTTCCTCACATCTGACTCTTCATATTATTTTCTCTCTATCAATCAACAACTAATAACTAGCAACTCTACTATGAGACCTAGGTATCTATATTTATACGTTTATGGCTCTTCATTCATTACAATACATTGCAAAAACCCTAACCCTCACGTCATCATGTCTTCCATGCATGTGTGTGTGTTGCTTTTCCTTCCAACTGTCACTTTCCTCATGCATGCCTTCTTTCCCAAAATAGTCTTTCTTTCCTCTTTGGCATGCTTCCAACAGGCCCCCAACACTGACGTGTGGCTCGTCTCGATCCACCTAACCTTTGTGTGCTTCGTCGATCTCCCTGGTGATCACCTAGAACTTCTCCTTGAGCTCTGCTTCTTATGTTTGAGCCTACGCGGTCTTCTCCTTGAGTGTGTCCACTATCTGGACTGCAATCTTGTCACTGATCAACCATGCGCACTCTGCCTGGTTCTGTGTCATATATGTCTTGGCTTCCTCTGCCTATGCAATGACTTCTACTACTCGCTCTTGGAGCGGTTCCATTTGAGCCTGACACTTCTTTTTCTGTGTTTTTGCAGTGGTGAGTTATTCTTGTAGTTTCTTCATATCTTGTGCCCCTTTGATGTGCTCTGTGATGGGCATTGTCTTCTGCCTCTGCTTGAGGTCCTGGATAGATGCACTTATCCTTTCTTCTTCCTTATCCCACTGCTAGACTTGTTGATCCTCTTCTAGCTTCATCCACAGTTGTGTTTCTTTATCGAACAAGTTGGCTAATGTGTCGACCTATTTCTCTATCTCATGTAGCTGCTTTGTTGCCTCTTTCTTCCTTTGCTCCCTTACCTCTGGTGGAGTGGTAGTTATGAGTTGCTCATGAATATTCTCAATCTCCTTCTGATATTGATCGATTACCTATGCAATCTAATCAATATTCTTTATTGTTGTGAGTTTGTCCCTCTGCACAGTCTTTGGAATCTTCTCATAAGTTTCATCCACTTTTTGTTCCAATCCATTTGCACGCTCCCTCTCCTCTTGGGTCTCGAGCTTTGCCTACTTGTATATCAAAACCATCACGTCACGTTTATGCTTTTCTTGCTATAGTTCAGTTGTGTATGTGCGTGCACGAGACTATACCTCCTGGGTAACGCTAACCAAATTCAAATTCGCTAAGGAGGGCCATCCTGGGAAAATCAAATTCGCTAAGGAGGGCCATCCATCTAGCTTGTCTAGTATTGAGCTTGGGTTGATCAAACAAATACCGTAATCCACAGTGATCTGTCATAAGTAAAAATTTCCTTCCCAGGAGGTAATGCCTCCACATTTTTAAGGCATGCACTATGGCAGCCAATTCTAGATCATGAGTCACATAGTTGACCTCATGTTCATTCAATTTTTGGGATTCATAGCAGATCGCCTTTCCTTCCTGCATAAGGACTCCTCCGAGCCCTTCTTTAAAGGCATCTGTGCACACAAGGAAGTCAGCTTCTGGGTCAGCGATTTTCAACACGGGTGCATGGGTTAGTAGATGTTTCAAGGTTTGAAATCTTTCTTCACATTGCTGTGTCCAAAGAAATTTCTTTCCCTTCTTCTGGAGGGCAGTGATTGGACAACCAATCTTGGAGAAATCTTTTATAAATCTCCTATAGTATCCCGCCAATCCCATGAAGGATCTAATGTCTGAGACATCCTTTGGGGTAGACCATTCCATGAT
>ML848997.1:29476-59009 GCA_009831015.1 Picea engelmannii
CAAGGTGCCCTCCACCACCATCGTGGTCTCTTTTCCGCACATCCCCTCTCAGCAGTTCTGCCATAAATTCAAACTATCATTTACATTCATTGACCTCTTCCTGCAGGTCCATTTACAACACATATTCATACTTAGGAGTTTTTTCCATAGTCCTTGGCCAGTTCAGTTATATTTACAATCTGGGGGAAACAGGGTGTTACAATATTGGGATGGTATCTGCGGCAATACCAATTGGATTTGAACTAATTCCTTTAGCGGTGTTTGCCCCACAATCTCGTCCATGCGTAGCATGCTCTATGTAATGTGGAATGTTGCACTTGGTTGCGGTATTGTGTGGACTGTATCTCGCTCACCTTCTTTCAGTCCTTCTCATGTCTGTGACGTTGATGGTCCTGATCCTATGTTGTTGCATGCTTCCTGCGCTTCCCCGATCTACTTGAGGAACTGTCGCATGTCTGTCATCTCCTCTTTAATTTTGTCCCTGTGGTGCGCAACATTCTCAAAATCCTCGGTTGTATGATCCTGGACCATTTGGGCTATCATGTCTGCATCCTCCTCTGTGATCGTGTATTCTGGGGGTGTTTTGTGTGCTTTCATATTCATGCACACACTCCCCGTCTGAGTAGTTGGTCTCTTAGTCAGGCCTAGTTCTTGTGGATTGGGACTTGGTGTAGTTCCTTTGTTGCCTCGGCCTATTTTTGTTGTTCTTGGGATGACTGCATATTATTCTTCTTCCCCTTCCGGGTCCCCGTCTTAGTTTCCCCTTTGTTCATCTGCTTTGTTTTGGTCGGGCCCGTCCTTCATTTCTTGTGCACTAGGAATTCCTGCCTCTATGTTTCTTTCTGCCATGTCTCCTCTTTTGTTGTCCCTACAGGTATGTCTTGGGTGAGGACTAGGATCTTCCAGTTGTCTTCCCAATCTTTGATAACCATTGCAATGTCACCCTCCATGATGCAGTAGAGCAATTGTAGCCACTTCTTGTTGGGGTCCTTTTGCACTTGGATCCACATTGCATGTCGAGTGGCCTTGAAGTTATCTATGTATCGATAGCATGCCACAACCTGCGGTGTTATTCTCCATAGATTGGTGATGGTTTCATGTAGGTCACGAAGGTCTCCTTTGAAGATAGCTATGTTCGTCTTCTTGTGCTTGGCATATGACACTGCACCAATTGATAAATATCTCGCTCCATGATTTGGCTTGGTTCTGGTGGCGAGAAATGTGTAATCTGGTTCCTTCCATCCCATGATGGCTATAAGCATGAGTAGCCATCAATAATGAAATTATGTGCCCAAATCATGCGCATCCTTGTAGTCATCGAGAAACATATTCAAAAGTTAAGGGGCCCAACTGACTATGGTACCCTCGGCACACTAAGTTGCAACTACGACAACCCCAGCCGAGACTTCCTCCTTGTGGAATTTTCTTAGCAGCTTGCAGGCCATGATTTTTGCGCCCATTTTTGTCATGGTGTCACTGATCTGTTTGATGATGATTCCTCGCGTCCCCCTTTCAATGTTGCGAGTGCTTTCTCCTTTATTTTGTTGTCAAGAAATTGTGCGGGATCCATGCCCCAGGATGGTAACCCTGTAATGTGCACAATGAGATCTACGTCTATCGAGAGGAGCTTGTGCAGCCATATATCCCCACCATGTGTGACTGCCATCAATTGTTTGACGCAATTTTTTACGTATTGTCCTCTGCCAAAGTGTGGTAACTCTAGCAGACCTAAAATCCTCATTTTTTCCAATCCCGCTGCCCACTAGAGTGGTTGATTAATTGGTTCCCCAAATGTATCCAAACCCACAGTCTGTAGGTAGACTTTCTTTGAAAAATATGGGAACGTGTCTGTGTACATTACATCATGGTCCGAGTATTTTATCTTCTCGACATGACCTAGAAAGTCTGATTTCACCTGTACCCCTTCTGGTATATGCAGCAAAACCATGGTTGTGACGAGTTGCTTGTGTGGTGACCTAGATACCTGCTTCTTGTCCTTTTTTGGTAGTGGTTGGCTCGAGGTTCTAGCCTCCGTCGGTCGTACTTTAGCATACCACTCTGGCCAGCCCATGACATCTTCCATTGCTCCTTCCTGTGGGTGGTCTGACACGGCTGTTTGAGATTTGTCTAGCTCGATTGTTGCTTCCTGATTTGTAGTCGTCCCATTGACTCTCAAAGTTCCTTCAGGGTTCATGTGCCTTGCCTCTGTTGCTCTTGTTCTCTTGCCAGCATATCCACATTCATTCCCTCAGGTGTTGGTTGTTGGGTTTCTTCTACCATGGGTGTGGGGTTCATCGGTGTTGTATCTAGTGAAGGGATTTCATCGACATTGACGATCTTTGGCGGTTGTTGCTCGCCTTCCTGCGAGTGCACCTATGACCTAGTTCTAACTCTGGAGTGTCTCACAGTCTAGCCTGGCTCTTCTTTCTTTGGTGGTTCCATGGTGGTGAATTTCGATCGATCACTGAACGTCATATCTTCTGCAACCTCTGTGAACTTCACTCTGTGCTTTATAGGCTCTATCGCTCTCTATCTTCTCTTGTCTCGCAATAAGTTGTTTTCTCCCGCGTTTGTGCTTTGTATGGGCATTGTATGAAGCTTGTCAAATATGTTACCTTTATTATGGATTCAATGAACCTCTATTTCCTTCATACTTTCCATTACTCTCCTTCGTCATCTCCAGTTGGTGTGATTAATGCGATGTCCCGTTGGTCCTTTCCGGCATTCAATTCGACATGCCTTTGTCGTTTCGTACAGCTCTTGTCATCATTACTTTTCTCGATTTTTTCCATTTTGGCCTGGCGATTGGTCTTTTTCCTCACTGGGTTTGTATTCTGATCGTGCGTACTCCTCCTTTCAGCACACTATACCTCTGTTGGTACTTTTTAATATCCCTCATTTTTTTATTTTTATTTTTTTTGCGAGGTGACTTTTCAAGTTATGGGTGGTCGATTGTCCTTGTACAGCTTCAGTCGACTCCCATTGATCATCCCTCTGAGTTCTTCACCTGCTAATTCTTTCAGTTGTACATCTCCCCCCTCTATGACAATTTTTACTTCGAATGGTCCTAACCAGTGCATTCTGAGTTTTCCTAGGTGTTGAATGGATTTGTTGTCATACATCAACACTAAATATCCTTCCTTGAAAGTTTTCTTCTTGATGTATTTGTCATGCCATGCTTTGTCCCTTGCTTTCTGAACTTTTCGGTGGAAACCTGCTAGGATCCGGTCTTCCTCCATGGTCATCAGCTGATTTAGTCTCTCATGTATTGTGCCTCGTTCCATCATGTGTGTAATTGTTGCTATGCGCAAACTAGGTACCAGAAATTTTAATGGAACCACTGCTTCTTGGCCATATACTATTTTAAATGGCGTGTGCCCTGTCAGCTTCTTGCACGTGGTCTTGTAAGCCAACAATACGGCTGGTATTTTGAGGTCCCAATCATCTTTGTTGACATTATAGATCTTTTTCAGTGCATTCTCAAGAATTTTGTTAAATGCTTCTATTGTGCCATTTTTTTGTGGGTGATATGGTGTGTTCTTCTGATGATGGACTTCAAAATCTTCATTCGTGGCATTGATAGTGTTGTTAATGAAGTGCATGCCTTGGTCGCTCATCAAAATTCTTGGGCACCCAAATCTAGTGATTACTTGTTCAAATAGAAAGTGTGTTGTTGTTTATGCGCTGTAATCCTTCATTGGTGCGGCTTCCGCCCATCTTATCAGGTATTCTGTCGCAATGATAATGTACCTTGCTCCAATTATTTTTTTTGGTGGGTTGATTGGTCCCACAAAGTCTATTGCCCATTTTTCAAATGCCTGCAATGTTACCTGTGTTCATAATGGCATCTCGTCCCTTCTATTGGGTTTACCAACCCTTTGACAAAAATTACATCGCTGGCAATACTCCTTCGAGTCTCTATGAATGGTCGACCACCATATTCATGTGCATAGTACCTTCTGCGCGGTATCTTTTCATGTGTAATGTCCTCCCGCTATTCCCTCATGGGATTCTGCTAAAATTCTTGGTCTTTTGTGTTCTAACGCATATCTTTGCAAGATGTTATATACACCCATTTTGTATAAGTGTCTTGCGATTAGTTGATAGTCTGTAGCCCTGACTACCAGGTTTTTCTTCAGCACGGTGTTATATTCATGTGGCGCAGTACATGTGCTCAAGTACTGAATGATATCTGCAAAGTATTCATCAGTGATCTGGACTGAAAATAATTGTGTGTACGGGAAGTTGTCTATTAAATTCATAGGTTCTTCTATGTTTGTGACCCTTGATAGGTGGTCAAGTCATGCATTCAATTTTCCTAGCTTAACTATTACCTCAAAATCAAATTCTTGAAACAATAGTAACCATCGACAGATTCTCCCCCCCAACACTGGCTTGTTGACTAGGTATTTAAGGGTTGAGTGATATGTGAACATATTAAAGTGTTTTCCCAATAAGTAATGTCTGAAATTATGTAGTGTGTAGGCCATAGTTAGGCCTTCCCTCTCTGTGGTGTTATAGTTCTATTCTGATTCTGATAGCTTTATGCTCGCAAATGATATAGGGTGATCCAAATATCTCGCTCCTGGCTACGCCAAGATAGCTCCAAGTGCTATGGCTGATGCATCTACATGTACGTAGAATGTCTTCTCACTGTCTGGAAATACTAGTATTGGCGTGGTGACCATTTTTTCTTTCAACGTATCCAGACCATGTTGACAATCGTCGTTCCACTGAAACTTTATATATTTTCTTAACAATTTTTTCATTGGCGTGGTAATCTGTGCATATCCTTTGATAAACTTTCTGTAGTATCTTGTGTGTCCCAATGTCGCTCTTAGTTGACAGACTGTTTTTGGTGGTGGCAAGTTAACAATTACTGCAATCTTTGCAGGATCTACTAGTAAGCCTTGTTTGCATACTATATGGCCCAATAGTATCCCAAACGGTGTTTTGAATATACATTTTTTTTTATATTTAATGATATCTGGCACTACCTACATATTTCTAACATCAGTCGTAAGACTTATACATGGTATTTCAACAAACTATATACTGTCCAGTCATCCAAGTATACCTCTAGAAACTGGTGTATGAATTCCTTAAACGCAACGATGACTACTCTGGAAAATATTGTTGGTGCATTCTTCAATCTGAATAGCATGATTGTGTATTGGTAGGATCCCCATTCTATAGAAAACACGGTCTTGTATCTATCTTCCTATGCTATCTTGATCTGGTGGTAGCCTGAGAATTCATCAGTGAATGAGTAAACTTTGTGTACTCCTACGTTCTCCAACACTTCATCCGTCAAAGGTGTAGGGAACGGGTCATGTAGGCATGCATCGTTCAACTTCCTCAAGTCAACGCATACCCTTATCCCTCCTTGTTTTTTCTCCTGAACTACCATTGGTCTTATCCATTCCGATTCTTCCACTGGTTCTATGATTCTGGCTTTGAGCATTCTGTCGATCTCAGCTTTGAATTTATGCTTATATATTGAGGTCAATCTGTATGGTCATTGTCTGATCATTCCCGCTTCATCTCTGAGTGGTATCTTCATTTCTCCTAGCTCTCCTGCAATACCCTTCATTTCTTTAAATGTTGTGGGAAACAAGTCGTACTCGCACAGTAACTCTGTTATGATTTCTATTGTTTTCTCATCCCAGTAATCTCTAATGCTAGCCATTTTGGGATTCTCAATTGTCCCAATATTGACTTTCTTCACCTTGATCGACGCAACAATGACTTATGATTCTATCGATGGACCCTCCACTTCTCTTTCTCCTTCCACTTCCTCTATCTGAATATCACGTGGGTCGTCTTCATCTGGCGATTCCTCTTGCACATGGTAACATGACAACAGTTCTTTGATTGTCTGTTTGTTCCGTTGTTGCTCTTCTGTTATGAGTTTGATATCTGGTTCCTTGATGAATATCACCCCTCTTATCTGTTTAAGAGCTGCATCTATGTTGAGGTTCTCATGCTCTAATGAGAAAGTGACTGTAAAATTCTGTTGCAATATCATCCAAGTCACAGTTCCTTTGTGCAGTTCCTTGTTTGTATACTAGTTCGCTAGTATACCCTCTAGAGTGTGTATGAAATGATGGGGCCATTCCTCTGGGGGTGTCATTTTCCACAACGTTCTGCACTTCTCCAAGTGTGTCGATGGTGCCCCCTGTCCATCGTACTTATGTTGGTTGTTGTTTTTTTGTTTTGTGTCGAACCTTATGCGCAGTAACCACTTACATTGGTACCAATCTGTTATTGTCTCTTTGTGTGCACCCCACCATCTTGCAAGTGTGGCCTTGAGAGATATATCAAGTGTTAAGAGTCTCTGATTATCTAAAACTTCATATTTGTATTGTTCCAAGAATGATTCTAGATCATTTATTCCATGGAAACTAGGTGGTTCCCTTATCTCCATGCCTACCCATCTTACTGTGTGGTCTATTCGTGCACATCTTCTCATGGAAAATTGGTGTAGCCTTTGTTTCCATTTCTCTAAACCAATATCTCAGTCTATCGCACATGAAGTAATTCTTCACCAACTAAGTATCTCATCTGCAGTTGGGTTCATGTAATCCTCATCGCATGCAGTTTTTCTGTACAACTGGTTGATTTCCTCTAAGTCTAAGCAAGTGGGTTCTACAAACCTTTCTCCTTCTATTGTCTCTAAGGGCGTGATGACCCTGTATTCACTTGACTCAAATGTCATTTTTCGTTTCTTCAAATTGATTATGGCATGGTTTTCAAACGCCCGATCCAAACCAAGAAACGTTGTATATGGTTTTGTGTCATCCACTATTTCAATCATTTCAAAGTCTTCTTTAATGCGCACTCCATCCAGGTCTATTGTCACTCCTTTTAGTCTACCAATTGGTAGGACTCTGTGTTGGTTTGCTAGTTTTAGTTGCACAGTTGAATATCCTAATGTGGGCTCTCCCATACATTTCCATGTCTTCTTTGGTAATACATTAACTTCAGATCATATATCTAGTATAATATCTCCCATGCTGAAATCTCCGATGTTGGCATTCAGTCTGAACTCTCAACTTGTTCTTCTCCTTGTATGTAGGTGATTAACTGTTTTTTGTTCTAGTTTTCCTTATGTCTCTATACTACATCTTTCTAATATGTTTTGCAATATTTTGACAGATGATGGATCATTCAATACTATTACACATGATTGCAAAAATCATTTTATTGTAATAACTTGTCCCATGGGTTGTATTTCATTGGTATGATCCAATAACAGAGGCATCTCGTACTCTGGTGCTTCCTTTCTTTGTTGCGTAGTTGAAGTTGACACAATATCATCCTTTTGAAATTCTTCTCTAGGTTTCTTAAATATCTCCTTCTCATTCTACGCGTCGAACTGCTTCCTTGGTTCGGTGTTCTTCTTCACCCACTAGTGTTGTACTGGCTCTTGTCGGACTACATCGTTTCCTGCTTTAGCTCCTCCGCGGGTAACTATGTTGATGTTATGTCCTTCATCCCTCTCTTTGGCTTAAATCCATTAAACATTCTGGTTTTTTTGGTTCCTCTTTTTCTGAATCTTTACTAATAATGTCAAACATTCTTCTGTATCATAGTCTGATGCACGACAATACATACAAGTTGCTGGTGGAAGTGGACATTCCCTTGCATAATGTCCTGGTTGTTGGAAATTTTGAAATACCATTGGTCCTCTACCTCTTCCAAAACCTTCGCTTACACATCCTCCCCCTTTGTAGCCCGCTCGATCTCCTCTTAATGCATTATATTGAGGCACTTGATTGTACTGCGCGGTATTGTACTGAGATTGTGTTGTGTTGTACTGCGGTTCGCGTTATTATATGGTTGTTGCACAGTGTTGTATGGGGTTGGGACTTGGTTAAATTGCGGTGTGGCTTTCCCAGTCATCATTTCTACCTGCACTCTATATGCATCTGATGTTCTCTCTCGCATCAAATCCATAGTTCTACAATATTTGTCATTATGGCCCACTGACTTGCAAAAGTTGCAATATGAGCTCTTTGGGACTGTATGGTATATATGCATCATTTGGCAGTGATATGGATCGTGGCCCGATTTCTTACATATTTCACACCATAGTCCTCTTGTTGGTAATCGGTTTGGCATTCCTACTGCCATATACTGCGCGAATGTTGGACATTTGTTCTTGTGGTTCCCTTTCATCCTACATGTAGTACACCAAACGGCTTCTCGTTTGTCCCTACTTTTATTCTGGTTTAGTTGGAACGTTAATTTCTTCAAATCCTCCTTCAGTTCTTTGATGGTTGGGTCCATCCGTTGATACTGGTTTTCTTCCAGTTGTAGGGCTTCCTACAGAGCCTTTGTCTGCGTCTGAAACTTATGTTGTCACAATGGGTATTTTAAGTGTGGTAGTAGTGAATTGATGAACAGGTGCCTATGTTTCATATCGGTCATGAGATATTTCAATTTTCCCTTCAGTCACTTGAATCTCTGGTCAATCTCCCATACAGATTCTCACAGTTTTTGTCTAATTTTGATCATCTCGTTCATGTACTGATCTTCTGAGCTTGGCTTCTGGAACTCGTTTATCAACAATTTATTGATGTCTACAATTGTTATGGTTGTCCCTGGTGGATTTTTTGTAGCTAAACTCATATACCAATCCAGTGTGCGATCCCTTAGTGTAATCGCTAGTTGTGCCAGTTTAGTATCTTCGTCTGTGATCTGTTTTGCTTCCAAAATATTCTCACATATGAACAAATGTTTTTACGGGTCCTTCGACGCTTCTCCTTTAAATTCTAGTAATATGATGGTGGGATCGTGTCCTGGAATTCTGAACGATGAACTACTACCTCCACGCGGTGTAGATACTTGACTAGTGTTGCCTAAACTGCCTCCTCCAGTTGTTGTTCCTTGTGTATATTACTTCCTGCTATCTTTTTTCTCCCAAAATTCAGTTGTCTAAACAGTGGTGTTCTCTTTGGTGTACTAGTCGCACATGGGTTTATGGGTTCCACGCTGACATTAATATGGATAGGATTGATGCCTTCTCTTCCCATTCTTGGACCTCTCGTCTTCCTCTCATATGTTGCACACAGGATTTCCTCAATCTCATCCACATCCCAGAGATCCTCTACCTTTTCCGTGTCACTCTTCAAGCCTTCTCTCGCGACTACAACTCTCTTCTTGGTATTAACCTTGTATTGGTAGGGTACTCTACTACACGTCTTTCTAGTTGTCGCCATGATCTGCTTGATCTGGTCATCATCCATCATGATTGGGTCCAAGGGTTCCTCCTTCTTTCTCTTATCCTTTCCTCCTTCCATTTCTCCTCTTTTCGTCAGTGCTTCCCCCCTTCCCCCATGCACGCAGGGAAGTTTAGTTGTCTGAATCCATCATCATTACTCCTTTGTTGTATAGAAGTATCTTAATATAAGTATACAACAATCTAATATACCTTCTTCAAGGTCCACGTAGAAACTCTTTCTCCGCTGCAAAGTATGACTTCATTGTATCTACTGCAAACTCTGTTATAAAGCCTCTGCCACAATACCGTCAAGCCAAAAATCTACTGTACGGGTGAATTTGTTATTCACCTGTTGTAACTTCTCAATCTGTATTGTGGTCCACTCTAACTGTCAGATACGGTTCATTGCATGGTTATCCTTCAACCTTAGTATCCACTCCTGCAATAAATGTGGAGAGTCACAGAAAACGTCTTCATGCAAATTAGTAAACACGTATTTCTCAAGATATTTGAGGGGTGTTACTCTAGGGTTTCTGTTATCTTTATGTGCAAACTCCAACTCTTTTTTCCTTAGCCAGCTTTCGATATTTTCTTTTATGGGATTCCATGGTCTCAACATCCCCTTCTAGTGGCTCATTTATTTATTCTCTACTTTAATATTCTCTTGGTCCGCCTCCTGTCGATCTGATGTATCTTTTAACAAATCATTAACATATCTCATCTACTCAATCCTCTTATGTTCCCACCAACGGTAACAGAACCATTTTTTGGTTATTTCTATCTTTTGTCTGAGTTTGTATTGAGTGACCCAGGGCTCATGTCTGTTTGGGTTTCCAAAAAATCCTCTAAAACTATCGGCCCTCCTAGTAAAACATAAGGCAACACAGCGCACAGGGTGTATTGCGTCGTCTCACGCGACATAGTCTCAATGGGTGGTTGCAATACTCATGTGTTCGTAGCCTGGGATTGAGTGGGAGATCTGAGAACTCATTCATTTATCATATCAATATCTACTGAATACAATAAATAAATACATGCATTCAACCACATAACACAGGTGTTACCGTGGTTCACCCCCCCTTGGGATACGTCCACAAAGATCTGGCTCTTAGCTCTTTTATTATAGTCATTCTGACACTATAGCATTGTGTGCTTTACAACTATTCTCAGTCGGGTTAAGATCTATTATGAGGTGGACTATATCGCACTAGGATCCTTAGCCTGTGATCTAACCCTCAAGATCTACCCTCCTCAGTCCTCTCTAGCTCAATAGCTTACAAAATTAGGTCATACATCAAAATATTACATAGAATATTCTTCCTCACATCCAATGCTTCATATTATTTTCTCTCTATCAATCAACAACTAATAACTAGCAACTCCACTATGAGACCTAGGTATCTATATTTATACATTTTTGGCTCTTCATTCATTACAATACATTGCAAAATCCCTAACTCTAACTTCGTTAGGTCTTCCATGCATGTGTGTGTGTTGCTTTTCCTTCTAGCTGTCGCTTTCCTCATGCATGCCTTCTTTCCCAAAATCGCATTTCTTTCCACTTTGTCTTGCTTCCAACACAGGGTATAGAAGACATTAGTGAACTCTGGCATTGTTTGGTCTCTTTCCTATCGCAGTGTGGTCCATCTTGTATATAAGTCATCATAACTTCCAATAGGGTAGTATTCTTCCTTAATAGCATCCCTCAAGGAACCCCAAGTGGGTGCAAATGAAAATAATGTGGATCCCTCTATTTCCTTTTTCTCACAGAAAGTTTCCCACCAATATTTGACATGGGGGATGACCTTGAGGAGCACAAATGTAATTGTTTCTCTATCAAAAAAGTTGTGGATAGAAAAATGCCCTTCTAGAAGGTTTAACCATTTATCTACGGCATCTGCATCTATTTGACCTTCAAATATAGGAATATCAAAATTGATTTGTACCTTGAAGGGGGTGGTTCCTCTGCTTGAGGTGGATGCATCGCTTGTCGGCAGTCGTCGAAGGATTTGTGCAAACATGTCCACCATCTCATTCCTTTGTCGCTCAAGGGATCCCTCGAGAAACATTTTGAAAGGATCTCTTGTCCCATCATCTTTCTTTTTGCCTACCATGGATGGTTTCTTATACATGTGATAGTAGTTATCCTCAAGAGAAACAAGCTCGACACTTAACTCTCTATACCTTGACCGCGTCAGGGACATGAATTAAAAAAACGACAAGGAGCAGACCACTTTGATACCACTGATCTGGATATATGAGCGGAACGAAATGAAACCAAATATTTATAGTATTAACACAAAGACACAATGAACAATAACAGAGATACAGTAAAACTTGACTTCTATTAAATAAGAAATATGCTAAAAACTGTAAAATGCAGACTGAAAACAAGCTTGCTAGAATGGTGGCAGCTTATCTCTGAGAAGAGATGTGAAGGCTACGCTCATTCACAAGAAAATAATTACAATGAGGCTCTGAAGGCCTTTTTACAATAAACATGAATTCCAAAACCCTATACATCCAAAAACCTAACCCTAGGAGGTGAAGCGCCAAAATTCATGTGGGCCTTGTTGGGGTAAGTTAGTACATCAACTTCATGGGGCGTAACTTTTGCATACGATCTCAGTTTAGGGTGCACTATAGCTCGTTGGAAATGTATTGATGAGGATATTTTTTAAGGTGCCTCAATCAAATCCCTTAGCTATCATTGAGGTTCCTGGTCGTGAAAAATCATTGTTTAGGCCCTCAAAATGGCCCCAGAAGTTCATGAACCGGAAAACTGCTAAAAATAGTAAGTTGCCAAAAAATTGTTTTGAGCCAGTTGGACAAGGTGGGTGGCCATTGAGATCCTCCTAGATCAACAAAAAACTCATTTGGAACTTCCTATGCAAAGACAACCGGGATAAGGCATATTTCATTATGCTTAAATTTGGAGGAGTTTATTCATGCCTGCAAAGACTTCCTCCAGAATGGCTCAAAGATTGGTGGAATATTTTTAGAATATACCAAAGCACAGTGGACCCAGGCATCATAACAAAAGAAGATGAGGCCCATGCGATTCCTCTTTTAAAATTTTGGAATCTTTATGAACACAAGGTAATGGATGAACAACAACTGCTAGGCACTTTCGATGTAAACCATTACGAATGGCTTTTCAAGACAAAGGTCTCTATACAAATCTTTCAAGGACATCCTATTGTGATCTGCAATATTTTTTCAAAGATGTGAGATAAGGGAAGACATCATGATAGATTTAATACTTCTATTATTTATGAATAATAGAGAGGTTTTTCCTCTATACTTTTTATTTTCCAAACGAATCTCTGAAACTCGAAGCACTTCTCCGACTTTTTGTGCAATTTGATCCACATTTCAGAAAATCTACGGAAAAGCTTTGTCAGCTAGTATGGCCAAGACAATTTTTGTTTGTTTCATCTTAAATAAAAACCTTTCACTTCATGAACATGTTAACTTAATACATTGCACCCATTCTATGAATACTTTTGGTTACGCCTTGTAATACATCAAATATTAATTAAATATTAATGCCTCCAGATAGGATTCCCTCTTGATCATCACACGTGTATGTATCTCAAAGTTAAACTCTGACATCACCAAATTTAGGCAAACAAATTGGGGATACAAAAGAATCTCATCTCTTATTAGTCTACCAACACATCAAAGTCGACCTTGTAATAGTTATTGAGGAATAATAGTGTATATTCTCCAATCAAATAGACTAAGCTCAACTTGTGCTAAAACTCCATGCATGTTTTCCTTTGACCTCCATACAGTCTCCCTTCTAATTATCATTTTCACTGAGTGTTCCTTCACATCATTTGACGTAATAATAGAATTGGAATGGTTCTCCTCCGACGACATTTTGACGACATTGAGGGTATTTTTAGTGTACTCCTCTTCAAAACAAATCATGCCCTAACTGCAAGAAAATGACATCATCCAGTGGATGCTCGTTATTTCTGGTCAGACCTTTAGTCTCAATGGTTGCCTCCAGTCTTATTTCCATGCTCCTCGAGAGACATTCATTCATCAAAATCCCATGGAGATTCATGCATGATCCTCTTCTCCTCTTCGATAGTAAGATCATTTTGAATGTTGAGCATCTCACACACTTTTCCAAGCATTTTAAACCCCATAATTGCATTGGAAATTGTTTGACACAACAAGTCAAGAAGAGTCATGATATCCAAATACTAGGCACCCTATCCAAGTTGGAAGATACTCGGAAGATCGACATCCCAATGGTCAACATCGTCTATGGTTTTCTTGGGATGTGGGGGATTATCTATATGATATGTGAAATATTTGATAATCTTTTCTAAAAGTTCGTTCGACACACTTGGCAAAGGAATGGGGTTTTTGTTGCCAAATTTCTCCATCACCTTATTTGTTAATGTTGACTGCAATGCCACTACTTCTTCCACGTAGAATGTTTTTTCACCCAACTTCCTGAGTCTCACAATATGGTCATTACATACGTCTTCATTTTGCTTCCTTTCCATTTCCATTTCAATTGTAGACTTGAGTGTGTTTTTTAGCGATCTGATTTTAGAGTAGGAGATCTAATATCAGAAATATTGATTGTTAGGAAGCAGAAGAAAAAATGTAACAAGATTCTAATAGCAAAGAATATAAAACCAAGATTAAATAGAGAACAACAATCGCACAATTAACATAGTGATTTATGTGGAAACCCAATACAGGAAAAAACCATGGGGAAATGATAATCAGTATTCTTATTATTAACACATGCATACAACCATCCTCTCTTCTCTACACACATATCACACTCCACAATATTGTGTCTTGCTCACACACTCCTCACCTCTATGGGTATGCTTGTATATATAACATCTCTCGAACAATTAGACAATTTGATCATAATAAGATCCAACAGTTACACAAATTGTTCACTGAATAGTGCATGAATGCACATTCTAAATTTAGTTGATGTGGATGTGCATGCTATTGCATGAGAAATTGGTTGGAACATTTTCAACAATCTCCACCTTGACAACAATTTACCTTATATATCATGCCCAAATTAATTCATCACCTTTTCTGCAAGCCAAGAGACTCCAAACACCATCGTAGCTTCTCTAACAAGAATGGTTTCATAAACATGTCTGAAGTATTCACTTTTGTATGGACCTTTTCCAGAGCCACTCCCCCTTCATCAACCACCTATATTACAAAATGGTATTTGATAGAAATATGTTTCGTCTTACTATGATAAGTTGTATTTCTTGCCAAATGAATAGCACTTTGACTATCACAAAATACTTTCACCTTGTCTTGCATCCTTCGAAACTCACCCAGCAAACCTTTTAACCAAATTGCCTCATTGCATGCATGTGAAGCAGCCATATATTATACCTCGGTAGTGGATAAAGAAACTACATTTTGAAGCTTTGACATCCAACTAACGGGTCCTCCTTGCATGCATGTGAATCAGTCATATATTCTGACTCATTAGTGAATAAAGAAACTACATTTTGAAGTTTTGACATCCAACTAACAGTTCCTCCTACAAGAGTAAAGACATATTCTAAAGTGGATCTCCTTTTGTCCAAGTCACCTGCAAAATCTAAATATGCATAACCGCAAACTGAATCATTGGAACCATCATAGGTGATATAAGAATTACTTGTTCCTCTAATATATTTAAGCACCCATTTCATTGTTTCCCAATGCTCTTTACCTAGATTTTCCATGTATCTACTGACAACATTGATCCGAAAAGATCTTTTAAACGACAATGGTTGAGTTATTATGCATGAGTTATTTTACCATTTAGGAAAATTGATGAAAGAGGAAGAATGAAAGAGAAAACATAGCAGCCATTGAGAAATATACAGATCTGGAAATAAGCAAGAATAACAGCAAACCATAAAACACCAAAGTGATAATGGAGTTTAGCAATCTCGCCTACACCTTCGGGCCTTTGTCTCAGTGGGTGGGGATTTATTATTTATGTTCAAAGATTTAAAATTACATCATAACAGTTCCAAAAGGATTAAAAAATGATCTAGTCATGTTCTACCAGATCTCAAGAACCCAACAAAACTGACGGCACTAAAATTGGATGAACGGAGCTCCCAGAAATGGCCCGCAAAGGTGCTCTCCTCAATGGCTTCCCCGCATAAAAATGGCTTTGGCTCAATAATTCTTCAGCATAAACCTTTTATGAACCTCTCTCATGGATTCAAGAGCCTCTGGTTTATATAGGCCTAAATTTGGCAACAAACTCCCAACTTGCCCCCAAGATCTGGCCTCAAAAAGGGCCCAATATCCCCCAATATTGGCCAAAATCCCACAAATTGTTGAGAAAATCATTAAAAATCTTTATTATAAAGTGGAAAACCCACTTATTGGAAAAAATCAAGGGCGCATCCCCCTTGCTCCGTGCTCTTGTTCATGTGGGGCGCCTCCATGTGGCCTCAGGTTGGTGAGTTGTTCCTAGCCCCCCCCCGATCTCGGCCCTGGTCACATGGGTACCGACCATATGGCCCTATCCCATTCCCTCCATGCGCTAATATGGTAGTTGGCCCCCTGATGGTGTAGCCCACAGTTAATCCCTTGGTCGACTAGATAGCCCAATTGACCAGGGCTAACCCTCATCCATTCACGCTAAGCACCAAAAGAACCAGGTCAATGTATATCCCCATACGATCAGGGCTAAGCTCCATACCTTTCGCGCGCCAAATGGTTATAAGCCCGAGTCATATGGAGTGGAAATTGGTAAAGACAGAAACCGTGGGCTAGGCTCCACTTATCATGTGCCAATACTTAGACAGCAAGGTTAAGTCATATGGTGAGGTTCCATTGAGCGTCCGCTAGGGGCTAGGGCCTAGCCCCAGCCCTATTCTTCGCCAACCTTTCATACCTTGAAACTTAAATATATGTGAAAACATATAGTGTTAAGAACCACCGTATAGGCAGGCTGGTAGCCTGACCTATGTGAAGACTCTAGAACCCATGGAGCTCACGGTTCGAACCCGGTGGACTCCAAAACAATTTTTTCCAAAAACAGTAACCAGTGAATAGGTGTCATGTGGCAGCCCATGACTGGGCCACATGGAACCATACCATATGTCAACTAACTGCCACATGTCAACGCATGATTCGACCATCTTCGAGCCTTGTGTCTTCCAATTTAGCATCCATTGTACCTACCACGTAAGCTAGTGCCACGTGTCACCCTTGTAGTGGTGCCACATGTCAGCCCCTAACTCATCCATATGTACTTTCCCAGTCAACAACCTATCCACATTAGCACAACAATGTACCCTGCCACGTCAGTTGTATGGATGTACGACATGTACAGTCAATTGCCACATGGCACTGTACGGACTGTACAGTCATCAAATTTTGCATGTTTGGCCAAATGAATAGACCATGATATATTGGTCATACGATGTCTGTTTGAGCCCATTCAAGTTGTGTTTGGTTTATATCAACGAGGCCTACGTACATGTATGTTTTGAAGCCATTCTGAGCACTTTGATTTTTAGGCCTTCCTGGACCCATTTTGGTCCCGAGATCCAATTCTGGATCACACCTCCCCACTAAAGACCTTTTGGTCCTCCAAAAGGTTAATGACCAGTCATCAAGTGCAAGATAAGCCACCCGACTTGTTCTCTGTCTTTAAACTCTATCCTGTGCACCTGTCTCATCAAGATCAACTGTAAAACAACCATGATAACTGAGAGCATGTTGTTAGCCACTTGTACTCTATCACATCTTACTGAAGCCACTATAATCCATGTTGATAACATTACTAATGATAGCATCATAAATATGACTGCAAATGAGCTAATATGTTTGTAATATTTGCACGACATTATCTTATCTTGAAGCAAAGTGTGATTGATCTTCCATTCTACAATCATCTCATGTTCTTGCTTAAGATAAATTACTTGATTTGAAACAATTATAGATGTGTTTCTTTCTTGAGCTTCCTTTCTTAATTGTTCCATTGTTTGAAGAGATTTATTTTCCTTAAAAAATTGAGCATGTACAACATATTCTTTGTCTGCTTTGATTAAATGATATTGATTATTTTCCCTATAGAATATTGCTTTGTGATTATACAAATAAGGATTGCCTAAGACCACTCCACATTCACTGAGTGGCACCACATCACATGTTACCTCATCCACAAACTTAGATGAAATTGAAAACTTTAATATGCATTTCTTTGTTATGTGTAATTGATGATTGTTGCTTATCCATTTAAGTGTGTAAGGCTTATGATGCATCTAAGTGTTTAATCCCATTTGTTTAACCAATTATTCTGAAATCAAGTTATATTGAGATCCACTATCTATCAATGTTTCTATATGACCCTTATGTGAAACAATTTACTTCTAGAATCAAATCTATCACCAATTTTACCTGCAAAACCAACCAATGAGACTTTAGATTCATCACCTAAATCTGATCCCAAGTCTGTTGGTTGTGTTGTTGTTGCAGCTGTTTGCCTCCCTTTCCTTTCCTTGAACCACTTTGGTCTCTTCTCGGGATGCAATTGTCAACAATGGTCCTCATCATGCCCTTCTTTTTTACAATGCTTGCAAGAGTGCTTCTCTTCCTTTCTTGCCACTAAATTTTCCTTATTTCCATTCCACTTCCTTTTGTCCTCTTTCCTTGAAGATGATTCCCCCGATACACCAACTCATGTTTTCCCTACCTTGATGTATGTTTATTGAACTAAAACCTCATCAAGATTAGTAGGTCTAAACATAAATACAATGTTACGTATATGTGCAGGTAAACCTCCTATATACTTCATAAGAGTTTATTGGGTATGTAAAGGAATATCTAACATCAATGCCATTTTACGAAATTCATTTGTGTATTCTTGCATTGTTTGTCCTTTTCTTAGTTTAAGACGTTATCATTCAATTAAAGTTTTCTCTTTATAACCCAAAGGATAGAATTGTTTTCTTAGTGCATAAACAAAAACTTTCCATGATGGAAATACATTACCCACTTGTTGTGTGCCATTTTGCAACTTTCTTTGCCACCAGATGAGTGTTGTGCCTGCAAGACGAAGCAATGCCAACTTGATTTGAGTTGCCTCATCCTTTATTTTTTGCACACAGAAATAAACCTCCATCTGTCTGACCCAATATCAAGTCTCTCTGCATTGGCTTCACCATCATACATAGGTAATTCAAATTTCACATCAAGCTTAAGTAAAGGAATTTCATGTTTATTTTTATGGACATGTTTTCTTCCAGTGGATTTAGAACATGAACTTGAAGAATAAGATGATGATGGAGAAGAAGGAGGTGAAGGAGTGATTTGAGGAGGATCCTCTCCTTCTTCATATTTGACCTTGGAAGATTCACCTAAAAGCGGTCTCTTTCGTTACAAGTAATCCTCATATAGAACCTTCATCATCTCTGACATGGTGAAGAAAGTTTTTCAAAACTCTTTATCATCATGAGAAAGTCCCTCTTCTAATGCCATCTTCTTGCTTTGAGAAGTTCTCTTTCTCAATCCAATCTATGGATTCTCTTCAATAATCTCGCCTTCACCACGACTCAAATTTTCCCTGGTAATCACACAACCTCAAAAACCAACCGTCAACTAGCTTTGATACCACTTGATCTGAAAAGATCTTTTAAGCGACAGTGGTTGAGTTATTATGCATGAGTTATTTTACCATTTAGGAAAAATTATGAAAGAGAAAGAATGAAAGAGGAAACATAACAGCCATTGAGAAATATACAGATATGGAAATAAGCAAGAAGAACAACAAACCATAAAACACCAAAGTGATAACGAAGTTCGGCAATCTCGCCTACGTCTCTGGGCCTTTGTCTCAGTGGGTGAGGCTTTCTTATTTCCCTTCAAAGCTCTAAAAGTACATCATAACAGTGCAAAAATTATTACAAAATGATATGCTCATGTTCTACCAGATCTGAAGAACCCAAGAAAACTGACAGCACTGAAATCGGATGAACGGAGCTCCCAGAAATGGCCCCCAAAGGTTCTCTTCTTAATGGCTTCCCTACATAAAAATGGTTTTGGCTTAATAATTCTTCAACATAGACATGTTAAGAACCTCTCCCATGGATTCAAGAGCCTTTGGTTTATATAGGCCTGAATTTGGCAACAAACTCCCAACTTCCCCCCAAGATCTAGCCTCAAAAAGGGCCCAATATTCCCCAATATTGGCCAAAATCCCACAAACTGTTGAGAAAATCATTAAAAATATTTATTATAAAGTGGAAAACCCACTTATTGGCAAAAATCAATGGCGCATCCCCCTTCCTCCATGCTCTTGGTCATTTGGGGTTCCTCCATGTGGCCTCGAGCTAGTGCGTTGTTCCTAGCCCCCCCCCCCCCTGATATCGACTCTGGTCACATGGGTATCAGCCATATGGCCTTGTCCTATTCCCTCCACGCACTAATCTGGTAGCTATCCCACTGATGGTGTAGCCCACGCTTAAGCCCTTATTCGACGAGCTAGCCCGACCGACCGGGGATAACCCTCATCCATCTGTGCTAAGCACCAAAAGAACTGGGTCAATGTATATCCCCATATGATCGGGGCTAAGCTCCATACCTTTCGCACGCCAAACGGTTATAAGCCCAAGTCATATGGAGTGGAAATTGGTAAAGCCTAAAACCGAGGGCTAGGCTCCACTTATCTTGCGCCAATTCTTATACAGCAAGGTTAATTCATATGGTGAGGTTCCATGGAGCGTCTGCCATGGGCTGGGGCCTAGCCCCAGCCCTATTTTCTGCCAACCATTCATACCTTGCAACTTAAATATATGTGAAAACATATAGTGGTAAGAACCACCATATAGGCAGGCTGGTAGCCTGGCCTATGGGAAGACTCTGGCGCCCATGGAGGTCACGGTTCGAACCCGGTGGACTCCGAAACAAATTTTGCCAAAAACATTAACCAATGAATGGGTGCCATGTGGTAGCCCATGACTGGGCCACGTGGCACCGTACCATATGCCAACTAACTACCACATGTCAGCGCATGATTCGACCATCTACCAACGACATGTGTTCCACGTCAACATCCATTGTACCTACCACATAAGCCAGTGCCATGTGTCACCCTTGTAGTGGTGCCACGTGTCACCCCCTAAATCGTCCACCTGTACTTGCCCAATCAGCAACATGTCCACGTCAAAACGCCAACGTACCCTACCACGTTAGTTGTACGATCGTACGGCCTGTACAGTGAGTTGCCACGTGGAACTGTACAGACTATACAGTCATCAAATTTTGCATGTTTAGCCAAATGAACAAACCATGATATCTTGGTCATACGATGTTTGTTTGAGCCTATTCAAGTTTCATTGGATTCGTATCGACGAGGCCTACACACATGTGCATTTTGAAGCCATTATGAGCACTTTGATTTGTAGTCTTTCCTGGACCCATTTTGGTCCCGAGATCCAATTCTGGATCAAACACCAACTGCATATCTGGTATAGTACTCACCATCGCATACATCAAACTTCCTACTACATTAGCATATGGTACACAAGACATATAATACTTTTCTTCGTCATTACTAGGACATAAAATTGAATAAAGATTGAAATGGGAAGCCAAAGTGATATGTATGGGTTTCAAATTATTCATACCGAATCTCATCAGTATTTTCTCCACATACTTATGTTTTGATAACCACAGCTTACCATTTTCTTGTCTATGTGTATCTCTATGCCCAAGATTTGTTTTGTTTCTCCTAAATCCTTCATATCAAATGCGCTAGCCAACTGATCCTTTAACATGTTGATTTCGACCATACTTTTTCTTGCCACAATCATATCGTTAACATATAACACCAAAATAATGAATATGTCATTTTCCAACTTTTTAAAATAAACATTGTGATAATATTCACTTCTTGTAAAATTTAATCTCACCATGAAGGAAGAAAACTTTGTGTACCATTTCCTGGGAGACTGTCTCAGGCCATACAATGACTTCTTCAATTTCCAAACAAACCTCTTATTGTGATCCTAAACAAACCCTTATGGTTGTTCCATATATATTTCATCATCCAAATCTCCATGTAGAAACGTTGTTTTAACATCTAGCTACTCTAACTCAAGATCAAGTAAGGAAACTAGTGCTAACACAACATGAACTCAAACAAGCTTCACAACTGGTGAAAATATTTCATGAAAATCAATACCTTCCTTTTAACAATACTCGTTTTCTACCAATCTTGCTTTATACCTTTCAACTTTATCATCGACACCCTTTTTCAGTTTGTAGACCCACTTGCAGCTGTAACCTTCCTATCCTTTGGAAGTTCTACTAGATCCATGTTTTATTACTCTCTAAGGAATCCATTTCTTCTTTAATATATTTTTTCCATTGAGCACTTTCAGATACCTTAATTGCTTCCTGAAAACAACTAGGTTCTCCATCAATAGAAACCAAAGCCACAAATGAAACAAAATCATCATACCTTGTAGGAGGATTATTGACCCATGTAGATCTCCTTAGAGATGGTTGAGGAATTTCCTCAGTTTCCTGGATATTTTATGCATCTTCATCTTCTTCTTCTAGAACTTATTCATGCCCCTCCCTTTCTGAATATGGTTGAGTTTCCAACTAAATTTGTTGAACTTGCGGTACTTGTTCTTATCTCGCTTCAACATCTACCAGTTATGATTTTAAGAGTGAGGAATCGTCAAATACTACATCTCTTCTTATGATGAGTTTGTGGGCAGTAGGATCCCACTATCTGTACCCCTTAACTCCATCACCATAACCAAAAAATACATATATCTTTGATCTAGGATCTAACTAAGAATGTTGATCTTTAGAAATAAGAGCATAAGCATCAAAACCAAATTCTAAGATTTGAAAAATCATATGAATGACATGTCCATACCTCTTTTGGAATATTATAGTTTATTGCAGTTGATGGTGACCGATTTATCAGATAGCACATTGTAAGAACTACTTCTTCCCACAATTCCTGTTGCAACTTGGAATTACTGAGAATGCTCCTTGCTCTCTCTAGAAGAGTCGTATTCATGTGTTCAACAACACCATTTTGTTGAGGAGTATAAATGGTGGTCTATGTATTTCGATCCCAGCTTCCTTAAAATAGTTTTCAAATTTCACAGATGTGAACTCACTTCCATTATCTGTTCTTAAACACTTGATTGACCTGCCAGTGTTCTTTTCAACCAAAGCTTTGAATTTCTTAAAAGTATTAAATACGTCAGCTTTTCTTTTAAGTAAATAGACCCAAGCCTTTCTAGAGTAATCATCTACAAATGTCACAAAATATGACGATCCTCCAAAAGAAATTGTAGGGGATGGTCCCCAAACATCTGAATGAATGTAATCAAGGATACCTTTGCTTATATGTCTTCATGTTTTAAACTTATGTCTACATTGTTTTCCAAAAACACAATACTTGCATAAATTCAAATTCATAAACTTTGAACTTGGAAGTGACTTACAATCAACCAGTACCTTGGATATGACCCAAACGTTGATGCCATAAACGAACAGAGTCACTTGCACCTTTAGATGCTACCACTTCTTGATTTATTTTTTTCCTTTCTTCAAGCCAATAAAGGTTCTCAATCCTTTTTTCCTTCATGACTACTAAGATGCCTTTGGACACCTTCAATACTCCACCTTGAGTTGTACACTTGTAACCAACAGAATCTAGAACTCCCAAAGATATCAAGTTCTTTCTAAGTTCAAGTACATGCCTTACCTCTGTTAATGTTCTTACAAAACCATCATGCATTTTAATCCGGATGCTACCAACCTCAACAATTTTACAGGAAAAATCATTTCCCATATTAAAAAAAACACCATCATCAATAGATTGGTAAGTTGAGAACCAATATGAAGACACATGTGGTTGGACGCACCAGAATTTAACAACCAATGTTGATGTTGATGTGAAACATCACAAGTAGATAATACCTCATTAACCATACCTGAACTGGAACATGAACTTGTTTCAGCTAAATTAGCTTCCTTTGCTTCTTTTGTGGATTCCTCTTTGAATGCATTTTTCCTTTTCCAACAATCCTTCTTGAGATGCCCAAATTTTCCACATAGCCAACATTTATGATTAATCTTCTTGCCTTTTGACTTAGACCTTGATGTACCCCTATGATTTTTCTGTCTTTCTATAAATCGACCTCTGACCACCATTACTTATGTTGTTGAGGTTTCTTTACTGGATCTTCTCCTCATCTCCTCAGACAACAAAGCTCCCACAACATTGTCATAATCAATGGCATCTATTAATATAAACCATGTAGATGTGACCAGATGATCCCAAGACTTGGGAAATGAACACATTAGTGTAACTGCCTTGTCTTCATCTTTGTACTTTACTTCCATACTAGATAGTTGACAAATAAGAGTATTGAAAACATTCAAGCGATCAGCAATTTGTGTACCTTCTTTCATCCGCAAGTTGTACAACTGTCTCTTCAAGAATATTTTGTTCATCAAGGACCTTCTCATATATAGACTCTCCATTTTGTTCCACAAACCTGTTGTTGTCTCCTCTCTAGCGATGTTAAACAACACTTCATCTTCCAAACACAAACGAATGGTATTGAGGGCTCTTGCATCCATATCTTCCCAGTCCTCGTCTTTCATGCTTGTTGATTTCTTTAACTTGCCCACCAAAGCCCTTTGCAATCCTTGTTGCACAAGCTGATTCTGTATCATGAGATTCCATAGCTCAAAGTTATTCTTACCGCTGAATTTCTCCACCTGAAACTTAAAACTCTACACTTTCTCCATTAACACAAAAAAATCATCCAAGCCACTACTTATAAAACTGAACCTTTTTATAGTGAAAAAGTATTATTATATTCAAGGTTAAACCCTAAAAATATAACTTTTAATTAAAAGATTTTAAAATAAAAATAAAAATTATTAAAAAACCTTTTATTAAAAAGCATGAACTCTTCCACCTTTACTTTTTATTATAAAAAAAATATCACCTTAAAAAACATCACCTTTTATCAAAGCTCACCTCCATTATTTAATAATCGATTCTCCATAATAAGACAAAAAAACAAAGGTCACGACCATGTCGACAAAAAACCTTTAACTTTTGGATTCTTGATTCTCCATGACGAACTTCATACCATTTAAAACAAGAAATTTAATTTTCGGATTGTCGCAACCTAGACAATTTTGGAATTGTCGCATTGTTTAATATGGATAGCCTGTGACAATTTGGAGAAATTGTCGCGTTGTATGATAGGGACAATCTGCGATAGTGTAACAAAACATATCATAGGTTAATCTACTCTACTCGACTTGGTTCGGTTAACCTGCTCTGTTATTTAGTGATCTGATTCTCTTTTCTTTCGCTCTCATATCCTTCGACTCAAACGCTTTGATACTAGTTGATTATCTAGTGATCTGATTCTCTTTTCTTTCGCTCTCATATCCTTCAACTCAACGCTTTGATACCAGTTGTTAGGTAGTGGAAGAAAAAACGTAACAAGGTTCTAATAGCAAAGAATATAAAACCGATATTAAACCAAGAACAACAATCACATAATTGACACAGTTATTTATGTGGAAACCCAATACGGGAAAAAACCACGGAGCAATGATAATCGGTATTCTTATTATTCAAGGAATAATTGCAATAGCCAACATAGGCATACAACCATTCTCTCCTCTCTACGCATACACTGCACTTCATAGTATTGTGTCTTGCTCACACACTCCTCACCTCTATGAGTAGGCTCGTATATATAGCATTTCTCAAACAATTAGACAAATTGATTATAATAAGATCTACTAGTTACACAAATTGTTCACTGAAAAGTACATGCATGCACATTCTAAATTTAGTTGATATGCATGTGCACGCTACCACATGGGAAATTGGTTGGCACGTTTTCAACATTGATAATCGAGAAATCATTCCAAGAGGGAGTACTCCTTAAAATCCCCCTCGACCAGGAATTCACTTGGCCAGTTGGTTTCATTCAATTGTCTCAACCAAGACTTGGTCTATATCCTATAATCGGTTCCATCCAAGGTTGAACAGCATGTGTAGTCGATCATTCTCAAGCCAGTCAACCAGCGTAGCAAAAATTTTTTGATATTGGTATTCTGATGTCAATTTCTCAGTCCAACGCTCAAACAGTAGTGAGTCTATAAGCATGGAAGTGGTAGTGGGTTCTTCCATATCTCATAGATTTTTTCTTTAGTTCTCCAACGCATGATTACGCGCCCACAAATCTGGCACCAAGCATCTCATAAGTCAAGTAACAACTTGTAACGTTCAAACATCATCCATCACTTCTACATATTTGTTCGACCAGTAATAACATTGGCAGGAAATAAGAGAAGACATCCAAATGTTTATGGCCAACACCACAGATAAATTTCTTCATCAGCATTGAATCATCAAAGGGATTCTTCGGATGTACAATTTTCGCTCCATCACTCATTAATCAACTATTGATTTCTCTTTACAATGTTGTCGGATCGACTTCTTTCCTCATTCAATTGTCCACTAGTCAGTTTTACTGGTCAACAATATTTGGAGTTGGAATAGGCACGTTATGCAACCCATGGAGGTGCAGTATTTATATGTATCGATCGTTGCTCATCAACCACATGACAATCAATTCTCTTTATCGACATCTTCTTTGTGCATGTTCTCAGGCAGCAAAAACATTATATTCTTTCATTTGCAAAGTCATTCATTTCATGATTTTTTCAGTTTGTGCACAGAATTGTCTTCACTCGAGCAGCATCCATGAGAAATTAATTATTTTCAGGCTTGAGAGCAATCAACAAGCATCCATGAGAAATCCACCACCTTTTCATTAAAAAAAAAAAAAAAAAAAAATTAGCATTCGTGTTCACGTTTGTCAACAAATTTTCTTGAATATCTTCCATATCAAGCAGCCTTTTATGAACACATATTTCATACTGCAGATTAGTCATCTTGCACTTCTTTTGTAGGTTCAAACCACCCCCATCCACTTCTCCTGTCACCTAGACCGAATGAAGGAGGAAACAAAGCCAATGTTGTAATCTTCTAGTTTACATGGGCATTCAAGAAAGCTACTATATCGGGGCAAGCATATCAAGAAAACACATGTAACTCAAGAAATAAGAGATATTTTAAGGATAACCGACTAAGTTTGAATTCCCACACAAGTCACCTATAAATGGAAAGGCACGCAACCCTTTTGGTGGTCAACCTAAAGTTTGAGTTGGATTTGTGGGATTAAATTGGCTTATAATCCATGATTTTTAGTGTATAAAGTGTGGTTAATGATAGTTTAGGGTGTCTCTAGCTAAAGTCACTTAAGCATCACAAGTACATGAAATTGGTGTGATAACAAATTCCCCTTGATGTGTAAGACTAGGAGAGCATCACATGGGAAAACTACATCTTGTGTTTCATTATCAAGACCTGTAAATATAGATAGAGACTAAATTGGATGGAGAACCCTCGTAAAGAAGGAAAGGTGACCACTTATAAAAACAACTAATAGGGTTATAATGTATGTTAGCTCTTAGAACAAGGCAGGCATCCCATGCTCATTTAATATTAAAATCAAGTACAATATATGACCATGGTTGTATAAATGGAACAAGGTCTTGATACATATAAAAATGGGTGTTTATTCCATATGAACCAGTGATGAAATAATTTCACCCTTTAGGGGCATAAAGATGCACCAAAAGAGTCTCACTAGAATAAGGCTCAGAATGTGTAGAGATCTCATTAAGGAAGCTCAAACTAGAGGCTCTAAAAAAATGTTTAATAAAAGTCATACATGTCCTTGGTCTTCAACTAGATTTGGAACATTTATACTGTCGAGTACAAATCTCCATGATGCAATAATGAGTTGTGATCAAACGTGGGAGAAAGCATCTGGATAATGAGAAATAATGGGGGTCATTACCAAATGTGAGGTAGCCACTAATGATGACAATGGATTCCAAGGTATAAGTAAGATCTGATGTGGTGTGAATGGATGTTGGATTTGAACACCAGAAGAACAACCATGCCTTAGGGATCAATGGTGAAAATCCATTGTGACATGTGAGGTAAACCTCCAATCATGATAATGGGTTTCCAAAGTTAATGTGTTTGTATTGATAGGGGCAGATCCACTGAAGAAAGGGTGTTTATGGGTCCCTTAAACCAACATAAGGTACATAATATACTAATACATGTTTTGGACTCAGACTTGATAGATTGAGATGAGCTAGAAAATGAGTACAAAACTCGATACTTCCCATGAACATAGCATAAAAAGAGAATGACAAAGGAAAAGACCATAAAAATAAATAGACCAATCTCAATATGAGAATGAGAATGAGTGGAGGAATAATGTTGAGGGCGTACTAGGGACCATGAAGATAAAGTCATGTTGATGACAAGAATAAGACTCAGGGTTAGGGTGATAATGTTAAAAATATAGTGTCTAAAAATCTAGGGAACCACATCGATGATAATCATTGGATGGTATGATTGGAATGTAAATTATCAATGGATTTTTTTATGAATGGAAAAACATGATTGACATATTACAAATTATTCGAACAAAAGTGGCATTTACAACTACCCAACTTGTTGATGAGAGAATTATTGCCCATTGAAAATTGTGGCACTAAACATAAATGAGTTGCCTTTCACCATTTTCATTTTTTGAGTTTTTTTTGGATAATTTTCATAGTTTTAATGTTTTAAGTTAGATGTTTTTAGTTTTTATTTTATAAAGAATAGAAGAAACAATTGCATTACAATGAGTGAGATAGGTTTCAAATGTAACCAACCAATTCCAAACAATGAGAAGAGAATGTGACCGCAACTACATGTAGTAAGGGTGAGCACCTTGGGTGGGTATACCCTTAAAAAAAGTGATGGAGTGGTTTTAAATATGATGGGAGATTCGACACATCATTGATGTGAAAATCATGGATTCAACTACATAGTGAGAAGCATAATATCCAACCAATAGTAACCTCTTGAGATTCCATGGTTAAAGGGCAACAAATGGAAAGAGTAAAGCATGAGGGTTCTTAATGAAAAGTGGAAGCATGAGGCCCTTGATGCAAATGGGTTCCAAAATGAAATGTGCACGAAACTAGGGAACCAATGTAAGGAAGAGTGCTACTATCTAGTGAGAATATGTAAGAAACTCAGAGTGGTGAGTAAACTTTTCAAGATGGGGTGGAACCTATGGAAAATTCAAAAGTAACAAAAGGTAAAATGAAATGTTTTCATAGAGATGTTATCCCTAGTCACAAATGTATAGAATATACATGTTTGTGGAACCACCAAATATGTGTAAAATAATGGCACCTTTGATGATATCCTACACACATACAACATAACCCATGGAATGAAAATGCTCAAAAACTAAATAAAAACACCAAATATTATACATAGGTCCATAATTGGATGTGAAGGTAGATTTGGAATATGATCTAAAAGGAATCCCATGATGGTGAGATGGATGGAAGTTCCTCTGAGAAAGGAAAGATGCAAGGTAAGCAAGTAAGGTCACAAAATGGAGAATGGGTAATCTAGGAGGATCCAAGAATGCTCACAGAGGTCCAGGAGGATCCAGAATGCTCACAAAAGTCCAGGAGGATCCATAAAAAATCAAAATTTAACCGTCTCAAAATCTCTCTAAAATTACATCAATGTGTAGAACTCGATGATAGCTTTCCAACGATGCAAATATCACCTCAAATGGAGTTTGTATGCAAACGTTATGGTCGGTCAAAGTTTGAGTCAAACCAAGGAAAAAAGGAAAAAGTAAACAGGGTCAAAGGTGACACGTGTCACCACTACAAGGGTGAAACATGGCATGACCATACAGGTCGTACAGTACTGACGTGGCAACCTCATATGGCGACACGTGGCAAGCAGGTGATGTGGCATGTCCATTTTTCAAAGTCACTTGGAAATTTGTACAATCCAAGCGAACCAATTGTGTGTTGACACAAGGCAAGGATAGACCAATGAGAGGTCATCACATGGCAGCCTCCCATTGGCCCATGATGGTTTATGTATATCAAAAATTTTATGGGATTCAACGGGGGTCGAACCTGTGACCTCCCAAAACTTTACCCAAGCACATTTACCAATAGACCACACGATAAGACTTAACATATGTATGGTCTCGTATATATTTAAATTCATATAAAGATTTGAATGGTTGGGAAAAGACCCTTGGTATCTATGATCCAATGTAACCGTGACCGAGATTCACGCGGGGTTATCGCATAACCACATACCAT
>ML848998.1:0-33217 GCA_009831015.1 Picea engelmannii
TCACCTAAACCTCGATGACGTACTTGATAACAATATTTAATAAAAATAAAAATAATTTGATTATTTAACACATTTTCATCGGGAGTGGGAAGAGTAAAGCAATCGGAAATATCGGATCATCGAGGAAGTTAAGTGTGAAGGATATCGAAGATATGGCATCGCTGTCGGGCGAAGTAAAAAACAAGTTGGTGAGTTGGGGTGCGCATTCCCGAAGAAGACCAAATGGAGGGGGTATTATTTTAGTATTTTTTGTTTCTTGTTTATTTATTTATTTAATTTTTTTTTATTTAATTTCATTTTTGGTTTTTCATGGATAAATAGTTTCTCACAAATAAAATGAATAAAAAACCTAAATGTGTCTAATGGTTGAAAAGGTTTGTTTCTTCCTTAGAGGTCACAAGTTCAAATCTAGCGGGGGGAAGGGTGATTTCAATAATTTTTTATTTTTCATTAATTAGGAGTAAATTTCATTTTTAACTTTGTAAAATAATGTAAATAATTTTATTATTTATTATTTTCATAATTTTAAAAAAGGGAAAATTGGAAAAATCATACTACAAGTCGTGGGTCCCATGTCGCTCAGGTTCTTTCCCAACTATGCATAGGGGCTAGTACATTTCATCACTAAGTGTTGATCTCTTATGCAAGTCGTATTTATATTTTTGTAGGTTCAAAAATCAATGGTCCAAATTAACCCACATGCTTGATCAATGGTTGTTGAGTGAAAATTTTTAAATGACCATAAATTTTTCTACAAGTGTCGGAATGAGGCCGGTGATACCTCGTTGGAAAGGTATCAACCATAGGAATGTAGTGGAAGATATCTCCAGGACACAAAGGGGATAGAAGACATCAGAAAATGAAGAAAATATGCACCCATGTATTTGGGGTGAAAATTGGCCATATCAA
Organism: Picea engelmannii; assembly: GCA_009831015.1. Taxonomy (NCBI): domain Eukaryota; kingdom Viridiplantae; phylum Streptophyta; class Pinopsida; order Pinales; family Pinaceae; genus Picea; species Picea engelmannii. The sequence goes on from ML848998.1 coordinate 910, forward strand.
CTTCAAACAATCATATCCAAAGCTACAGGAAAGAAAATCAGGCCTAGGAGGGATCGATGGAAAGTTGGAGAAGAGAATAATAGGATGGAATCACAATTATTGGCTGATGTTGAGAAGAAAAGGTCCAAAAATTCAAAACACAGGTGGAACACGAATTCAGATGAAGAATTGGATATGCCGACTTCAAACAATCATATCTTGAGCTACAAGCAACAAAATCAAGCCAACAAGGGATTGATAGAAATATGAGACAGAGGAGAATAATTTAGAATGATCACATTTAGTAGGTTGAAGAAAGAAATTCCCATAAAATTTTGAGGAACGGAAGATAACGTCAATGGACAGAGGCAATGATTGTTTTTTAATGAATATCATTTGTAAACTGCCTTAGGGAGAAAATGATCACTCATGAGTTTGTTCATCTTCTCTTTGTAATGCTCACATGTTCATTTTAGAAATGTGAGAAAATAAAAGGAGGGAAAAAGAAATGATTGGTCATGAGAAATGAAGAGTCTCTCTCTTGTCTTACAAAAAGAGAATTCATAGGATGTAAATAGACTTTTGGCCCTTTGTAACAAAATAGGCACTATCAATTCCAAGTGAATAAAGAGCATAATACATTCTAAAGTCAAAAATTATTTTCAAATGCTTGTGGGACTATTGTACACTTGTATTTGTTGATTAATTTTTTTGGGTATTGGTCATATGAACTATTTATGTGCTTAGTATTCAGGATTATTATGTTGTTGTGATTTCTTATGAGTGTAGGGGTGATGTTATAGATTTCATTTTCAACTATTTAAGACGATTTATGAAATATCATTGTGTTAACATGTCTTTTCTATCATGAACTATTTCTGTTGTTCAAGATATCATTTTAATAAGTGCTCATCTATTATTTTTTCTCCCATGGGATATAATAGAAGTAGTTAGGATTAGATAAGTTTGATTTCAGTTATATTAATCTTATGTTTATTTAGAACTCTTTGGGGGGGAAGTCTGTTGTCTTTCCCCTTTTATTTATTTTAATTTTGAGTGGAAGTGAGTCCCATATACTCTTCGAAAACGCTACACCAAAAATGATTAGGTCTAATTGGGACCTTCCATAGAGTGTTTTCCCTTATCTACTTGATAGGACATTCAGATTCATCAACACATTGCTGGCTATAGGATGAACAAGGACAAGAGTTATAGGGAGTTATGATTCCACGATAGAGGGTGAAACTGGGGAGATAAAACTTTATTCTTTGTTTAATTAATAATCACCCATGTTGTGTTGGGGGGCATACAAGGGGGCACATGAGTCTCTTGGGGATATCATGTTGGCCTTGGGGTGCTTGGATACAAAAAAAATATTATTCTTGATTTTGTTGGGGTTGAGGGGGCTTTAATTCAATCATTCATGAAACTCAATGGGTTGTCCTTTTTCATTGAAAAATCTGAATTCGTTTTGAAGGTTTCCTCTCTCCAATTCTCTCTGTTGGTTCATTCTTGGTTTGTTGGTAAATGATGAAACAAATTGTTGAATGATAACAACCATGGTTGGTTGGTTATAGGATTTACTAGTGTATTCCATCCATGAATTAATGCTCAAGTGCATGGAAGCATTGTAACTTTGATAAACCTTGTTCACAGTTGTGAATCCCAAGAGTTCCTTCATTAAGATTACAGACCAGATGCATTGGAGCCCTAGAAAGAGGCCGATAGCCTGAGGGATTGTGTGGCAGTGAATAGGGTTCATTCTTTTGGGTGGTTTAGGCTTGGGGAAGAGAGATAGTGTACTTTAGATTGTTGTGCATTGAGAAACATTTAGGGAGCTTGAGTGTTGACAGGTTTGGGAAGTTGGGTGTTGCTATGGAACTCGACCTTGTGGATTCATAGCCCTAGCTCAGTGGTGACCTTCTTTTCAAACTTGGAACATCAGTGTCTAAGGTTAGGTGGAACGTCCTTGGTCTGAATCCAATTGGTGATTGGTTTTATCAAACCTGAGTACTCTTTTTCATGTGTTTCTTTGCTTGTGTAATTATTTCCATTGTGTATTAATTATTATCTAAGAGATATGAATTTATAATGTGCATGCTTACTATTTATTGTTGTGCATGGAATATGGTTCATTATTTCATAGTTTAACATGAATCTTGATGACTTCATGGGTTATTTCATGCTTCTTTAATTAGTTGTTTGGTATCAAAATTTTGAATTGGCTCAAGAAGTGCATTCTTGGGTGTGGTGGGCATGCTCAGCCTATTGCACTGTGGTTGGGTACGTCACAAGCATCATCTCATCTAGGGACACTAGATTTGTTAGTGCCTTGTGGACTACATTGTGGGAAAATATGGACACTAAGCTCAATAGGTATACAACATTCCATCCATAAATAGATGGGAATATAGAAGAAATCAATATGACTTTGGTATAGCTTTTGATGGGTTACAATCAAAAGAATTCAAATACCTGAGATGAAAATATGATCTATAAATAACACTCTTATAACAGAGAAATCCACACTTCTACTGGTAATTCACCTTTTGAAACTTTCTTTGGGTATTTTCCACCTTCACCCTTAGATGGTGTATATGGACAACAAGGAGGAGTGAGGGAGGACCTCACAGGAGATGCATTAAAGGAAGAAAAAAATGTTGAGAAGATTAGGTAGATCCATTTGCAAGTATAGATGTTAAAGAATTCACAAGAAAAGTATAGGTCTAGACATGACCAGCACAGAAAAGAGAGAACATTTAGAGTGGGAGACATAGTATGGCTACAATTGCATAAGGAAAGACTATAGGGTCCTGGTAATAAGATTAAGGCTCTACGGTATGGTCCTTTTGAGGTATTGGAAAAGGTGGGAGATAATTCCTACAGACTCAGTCTACCCCCATACATGTGCATTAACTCAATAGTGAATGTGGATAATCTCAAACTCTATGAGATTTCCATGTTGTATCGAGAGGAGGAGTCAATCCTACCTTCCATAGAGGACTTAGCACCAGACTCTCAAATAGAGTTGGAAGAGGAAAATGTTTTGTAGAATAATTCCACAACTACAAGACATGGAATCTTTAACTTTGGAAGATTGGGTTGAAAGTACAACTTATAGGAAAATAAAATTCATACTCTGGGGATAAGGTATGAAAATGTTACGACCCCAGGAAGTTGATGTACTAACTTACCCAAACGGGCCCCACACGAATTTTGGCACTTCATCCCCTAGGGTTAGGTTTTTGGATGTCTAAGGTTTTTTACATTCATGTTTATTGTAAAAAGGCCTTCAGATCCTCATTGTGATCATATTTTTGTGAATGAGTGCAACCATCAAATCTCTTCTAAAAGATAAGCCACCACCATTCCAACAATCTTGTTTTCCACTGCATTTTACAGTTTCATATTATTTCCTTATTGAATAGAAAACCAGTTTTACTGTATCTCTCTTATTCTGTGTTAAGAATATTTTGATAATATGTAGTCATTTTGTTATGCTCATAAAATCTGGATCAGTGGTATCAGAGTGGTCTGCTCCTTGTCGTCTTAATGCATGTCCCCAATGAGTTCGAGGTACAAAGAATTGGGTCTCAAGCTTGTTTCTCTTGAGGAAAAAATCTCTCACATGCCCAAATGACCTCTCATGGTAGGAGAAAAGACAGATGATGGGACATGAGATCCTTTCAAAATGTTTCTTGAGGAATCCCTCATATAATAGAGGAACGAGATGATGGATAGTTTAACATAAATCCTTCGGTGGCTACCAACAAGCAACGCATCTTCCTTGGGCGGAGGCACCGCCCCATTAATGGTACAAATCAACTTTGATATTCCTATATTTGAAGGTCAGATAGATGCAGATGTTGTAGACAAGTGGTTGAATCTACTAGAAGGGTATTTTTTTTTCCATAACTTTTCAAATAGAGAAAAAAATTACTTTTGTGCTCCTCAAAGTCGTTCCCAATGTCAAAGATTGGTGGGAAAATTTATGTGAGCAAAAGGAAAAAGAGGAACCCTCATTATTTACAATCGTAACCACCTGGGAATCCTTCAGGGATTCTATTACGGAACAATACTACCCTTTAGAAAGTTATGACAACTTGTATACCAAATAGACCCCACTACGGAAAGAAAGAGACCAAGTAGTGCAATATTTCACAAATATCTTCCATACCCTGCATTCCAACTTGGGTATCAAATATTCAGAGCGACATATCATGCTCAAGTATCATGGTTCTATTCATAGATACATATAGACTGAAATGGAATTTCTGGACATATTGTCCTTGGGTGCGGCCTAACGATACGTCATCAAAATGGAGCAGAAGCTCAAACAAAAGACGTGAAAATTTGGGCCTGCGAACCCCTCGCAAAAAAAACTAGAAAAGGGCAGCCTCAACCTACAAAAAAAGGGACAAAAAAAATATGGATAGTATTAGGACAACCAGTCCAAGCCACAAGTAAAGAAGGACACCAAAAATACAAATAACGATATCGAGAAGTGGTGCAACTTTCATAAGAGCCCTTGGCATAACACTGTTGATTTCCACTCAAAGCAGTCATTGGTGGCCGAAGTGAAAGCCTTTGAATCAGATGTGGGTTCTGACTATGATTTAGAACTAGAAAGGGGAATACAAATCATTGACGCAGAACCTAGTGCCACCATTGCTACCACCAAGCTCCAGCCTGGTGAACCAGACAATCCACCTTGCGACACTTCATCATTGATAACAGTAGCCAAAAGAACCTCATCTCAGCAGAGGTTTTCAAGTGGTTGGCCCTACCGACAATGTTGCACCCACAACCCTACACCATTGGATGGCTCCTCCAAGGAAGCAATCTCTGCGTCAGCCAACAGTGTCCACTGTCACATGACATCAAGCCCTTCAAAGGCGAGGTATTGTGTGATGTTGCTCCTCTTGAAGTTTGTAATGTTATTTTGGGACAACCTTATTTATGGGAATGTTGTGTTGTATATTAGTCTAGGCCTCGTAGTGTTATTATTTATTTGAACAGAAAATTGTACAATATACTCGAGACAGTCCCTCCTAGTGTTGTTTCCTTGATCTCTACATAGAAATGCAGGAAGGCCATATCTCAGACCAAGAAAATTTTCTTCTTCATGATTTTCTATAAGAGTAAGAAAAAGATCACAGCCACATCTAGGGCCTCGGTGACCGATCTCTCCACACAATAGAAGAAAGTGGATAAGGTCTTGGAAGAATACTCAGATATATTCTCCTCTCCTATCAGGATACTTCTGCACTTCTAGGTCAAGCATCCCATCGATTTGACCTTGGGCGCACCACTACCCAATAGGTCGATCTAACGTCATTCTTTGTTCGAAAATGAGGAAATAAAGAGGTATATCCAATAACTGCTCCACAAGGGGCACATCCATCCGATCCCATCACCTTGTGGGATCCCAATCATACTAGTGTAGAAGAAAGACGGGACCTGGCGACTCTGCATTGATTACCAGGCCCTGAATAAAATCACAGTCTGGAACCAGTACCTGATTCCTCGAATCAATGACCTCCTTGATCAAATCACGGGGGCCAAATACTTCATCAAGATTGATCTGAAGTCTAGCTACCACCAGGTCCCAATATAATATATACAGATGTATGTAAGACTGCCTTCAAGTCAAAAGAAGTTATTTTTGAATGGTTGGTCATGCCCTTTTCTTTGACAAATTCTCCAGCAAATTTTATGAGGATGATGGTTGATATATTATGACCTTTCAACAATACCTTTTTAGTGGTGTTTCTAGATGACATCCTCATCTACAACAAGACTTGGGAGAAAGACTTGTAGCATATTCAGTAGGTTTTGTACACCCTGCGATGACCCAAACTATATGAAAACTTCGAAAAATGATCCTTCGACATGAACATGGTCCATTACTTAGGCTACATCGTTGATCATCATGGTGTGCTTGTGGATGCAACCAAGATCTAGGTCATCTATGACTGGCCAGCCCGAACCACACTCACTGAGCATCGGAGCTTCTTGGGCCTCGCCAATTTATGTTGAAGGTTCGTTTTGGGATTCTCTCATATCGCATGGGCCCTCAGCCAAGTAACTAGGGGTGGCAGTAAGGAAACATTTGTGTGGGGAATGTCCCAAAAAAAAGACTTCGATGACTTTAAGAAGCATTTGTGCTCATCTACAGTACTTTAATTACTGAACCTGCATCATCCCTTTGAGATCGAGACAAATGCTTCAAAATATGTTGTAGTCATCATTCTCACTCAACACGGCCACCCCGTGGAATATCATAGTGAGACACTATCATATGATGTCCATAATTACCCTACTTATGACAAAGAAATGTACTCCATTGTGAAATAATGCCACTAGTGGAGTTTTTACATTCTAGGGAAGGAGACAGTCATCCACACTGATCATAAGCCACTACAATTCATGCAGACCCAAGGAAAATTGCAGAATGACTGCCATTAGAAGTGCTCCACATACTTACAACAGTTCGACCTCAACATGAAGTATAAAATAGAAAGTGCAAACCAAATTGTTTATTGCCTCAACCGACCTCCAGTCGTGACACTCAACATGATGCTAGACTCTTGCAGCCATGAGACCTCTAGATGGCCCCACCTTTATGAGACAGACCTTGAATTCTCCACCACCTACCAAATGTTGGAAGAAAACTCAGTGGTCGCTAATTTCCATCTTCAGGATGGGTTGTTGTGTCGTTTGGTCCATCTCTGTGTTCCATCAATCGAGTGCATGAAGCTGATTTGGGAATCTCTCTACAATTGATTTCCAGGACACTTTGGCATCGAAAAGACAGTGGAATTTTTGCAAAAACATTTCTATTGGTCGAAACTTCGACAGGATGTCGGCAAGTATATCATGTCCTCCACCGCCTCTATTATTGCCAAATCGACCACTAAGAAACATGGTCGATACACCCCTCTTCCTACTCCTGATAATCCATGGGAATCCATCTCAATGGAATACATGTCAGGCCTCTCGTCCACCAAGAGGGGAAATGATTGTGTTTTTGTGGTTGTTGATCATTTTTCTGAGATGGCGATTTTGGTCGCCTACAAGAAGAACATCACTGCAGACGCCACTTACAAGATCTTATTTGAACGTGTCTGTGTACACTTTGGGATCCCACAAACCATTGTCTCATATCGGGACAGTCAGTTCCTCAACATATTATGGTTGATCCTCTGGTAATTTTTGGATACCAAGCTCACCAAATACACTGCCTTCCACCCCCAAACAGATGGCCAAACTGAGGTCATCAATTATATGATCACACATATCTTGTGCATGTACAATTCCAATCACCCCCGCACATGGGATGCAAGTCTTCCCTTTGTCTAGCATAGCTGCAACCAAGCTCTGCATAGCACAATTGGCCACAACTCCTTTCAGGTGGGGTTGGGATTCCAACCATTGAGCCCCATGGATGTTGCACTACCCTTGGTAAACACCTCGTTCGACTCATCTCCTGCTCCATTAGAAGATGACAATGCCACCCAGTTCATTGAGCAGATCCATCACATCCACCAACAGGTTCATGATATTTATTCCAATGCCAAGTACAAGCAACGCCATGATCAACACCGGGCGCCAATAAGTTTTAGGTGGGAGACAAATTTTGGTTGCACTTGCAGAAAGAACGCATTACATGGCCCCATCAGAAGCTTCACCCACTCCGGTATGGGCCATAAACCATCAGCAAGGTTGTGGTTGACAATGATTTTGCACTCAACATTCCCCCTTTCCTTGGCATGCACCCTACTAGATCTCTGTAAACTTCACTCGACCAAGAAACGGATGATAGAGGAAACCTACAAAACAACTTTGAGATCTGAAACTAGACTTTTAGACCTAGAGAGGGATCTCTTGGGAGAATTTATCTTGGTACATTATATGGCTTTAAACTATGGGATAGATTTAACACTTTTGAATAATGAGTTTTAGGTCCATTAGCAAAAAAAAGTAAGACCTTGGGCTATGGAGTCAATTCAAGAAAATGATAGAAAAAATGATTCAATGACTAAACTTGAGGGGATAAAGGCTAAGCGAGTAATGGTCTTCAGTTTAAAATTGATGTGTGTGTCGAGGGGGGGAAAACATAAGAAGCAACTCAAAGCATCGTTGATGATGAATTGCGACTTAACTTAGAGGAAAACGGTTTGTATAAATGGTGTGAATCCTAGGGCACTGCGTAGTGAATCCCAGGTTCAAAATTACATTCCTATTTAGAAAGAAATAGATATGAATAAAGAATACAGGAATTACGTACGCACAGAAAGGAAAACAAAACATCCAAGTGCTACAATTAGAATCTTTTCATCAAAGCTTCGGGAATTTTGCATTAAATTTCCATCGAGCTCAAACTACATTCAATAGTCTCTGTCTACTCTAGTTTTCCAACCAACCCGGCTTACATTGAAAAGATAAAATATATAGGCAAGGGTGCCACTTGGGCTTCCCTATTCTCTAGATATTGTCCCTAGAATTTAGGAAACTGATTGTTCTACATTACATAACTTTCCGCATGATGCCTTTCCAAAAATAGAAAACAATTGCATTTGGTCGCATCATAACTGCTTGTATTCTACCACAGGGATTTTGTTATCAGCAAGGTCTCATCATGGGGAGAGTGATATGTCAATGCCTTCCTTCGACGAGATATATGAATGATCAAGTATTCTGTAAGACTCCTGCCATCCACTGTAATGGCCTTGATTTCTATCACACGCTCATCTTGCCGAGTTGTGTGCATGGAAAGTGGCTAATGATTGTCGTGGCCATTACCAAAATGAAAAAACCATATATGGGTGATGCCTCCTTCAAAACTATCAAGACCCGTGCTCCATTTGAGAATACAAGAATGAACTCAGTTAATCATGCTTCTTTTACGCGCTGGATAGAGCTGCTTGGAATTTCTCCTCAGTCACTTCACATTCTCTGAAATGATTCACATTCCTTTCTTCTGACAACCTCTGTGTTTTGCGCAGTTGTATGATTGTATCATGTGCCTCTCTGAGCTATTTCTTTAGCCACATCGTGTTTCCTTCATGGCCTTGCAATGCTGACACTTCAAGGGTCTTCATTGCTAGTTGTCGTCTTAGTTCCTTGTTTTCCTAGTAAAGTTTGGCGATAGCAAGTTGTGCTTGCTTCATCTGTTGAGGCGGCTCTCAAACATTTGTTCCCTCGATATTTGTCCTTCTCGTTATGTTCCATCTTTCTCAGATTGTACCTTCAAGAGGTTCCAGCCAAATGGCACACATAAGTAATTTCTCGGAAGCTCACCTTGCGCGCGGCTCGCTTGGGACTAGAGTTTCCCCAGCTTTCTTGTTCTTATTTAGCCTGCCCTTTCTCTAAGGTATTTTTTTTGGGGGGAACAAGGCTTTCGACTTCCTTTCTTTCTGCACAGTATTTTCCAATACAACTTCTGCACGGTGTGATATTACTCTTTTCGCGCGTAGAGATAAATCCCCTTTTGGATCCTTGGGGATGCCTTCTGTGAGTAAGAAATAATCCCAGACACTTCCAAACCATATTAACTCCTCCACCACAAGTAGTTTAATCAAAGAGACATGAGATATTTTCCTTTTCAATTTATCCACTTCAGCCTGGGTGTTGCCTGCCATCTCTCGGAGGTTCTGGTATAAGAAAAAGGGCAGATTTAATGACCTCCTTCCTACGAAGTGCATCAACAATCTAATGTGATGTGAATGTATATTGTCGAATCTCCCTTCACATGTGAAATATCTCCTAATTAATTCAAGTAGTTTCCGAAAAGGTTCCTGCAAATATCTACTCAGAATGCCTGTCTCAATTTTCTCACCTAAACAATATTGCTTGATGAAATCTTCATAGCACTGTGCATCCAAAGGCATGCCTTTGAACTATCATTTCCCACGTAGAGGGATATTTGTTGCGGTTGATAGAGTTTCCTCAGTCACCTAGAAAATGACACATGAGATCACCGCGTAGAATCCGTCGAAACTAAGTGCAAACTAGTTAGCTAGTCTCAGATTAAATCCTTGAATTTTATTGCAAAAGGCCATGCACCCGAACTATTCAAAAGATGTTCTAAGATCCATATCTTCATTGATAAAGTTCAATTTTTGGGGCTTAGGCCCAACGTTTCTGCCACTTCATGCGCCCTTCCTCATGTTTTGGGAGGTTTCCATGGTGTGACGTGTATTTGTCCCGTGCGCGATGGATTTGGCATGAGCCCAAGGCATAAATCTTGATAAACCTGGGCTTGCGAGAAAAACTACAAATAGTGCATAATCCTTATTGGCGAATGGAATGCGTGAAGAACGTCTAGAATTTATAATAGAGCAGATGGGAGGTGGAATTGTGCTATGGAACACTGAATTCATGGCGACTGGATGTTTTGAAACAAACTGAATATTTTCCATAGCACCTCTATGGTGTAAAGTACAGCTGATAAGAGCTGCATAGCATACATGATACGAACACCGCAATTTTTCATTCTTCCAGCCTTAATAATGAGCTGGTGATGGTCATTTCACTTGCCGACACAACTTCTATTAAAAACTTGCCTCAACTCGGGGCATGTAGAAACTCCCTTTTTGATAGGATCTAATTCTTTGGGAATAGACTCGTACCATTTACATTTTTTTTGACTCTGACATCCCTTCCCAACTCCAAGGGCCAACCGACCACTTACTGACTTTGACCCTTTTATTGTTTAGTACCTGACATCACATGCTTTGACACACAAGCCATGACTCGACTAAGACCGGCCCTAACTGAAAAAGAAAAATGGCGGCGCTAACAATTGTCTCCAATGGGGATGTTATCCTCCCAGTGAGGTATCAAAGAACAGTAGACCAGGTGCCTGACCATTGGGCCTTATTCGACTTTCATACATTGAAAAGAATAGAAAACAAAACGCAACCTAAAACTTATTGACACAATTTCAACCAGACACGGCATAAACTGAGGGCCTTCACTTCGATCTTCAATTTTCTACCGACACACTATCTCGAAACAAAAATAAAATGACTATTTACACTGACATGTGACTTAAACAAACTTTATTTCACTAGATAGTGTTTGAGGAACCTTCCATTCACAGGCCCCCAACCAACGCATTCTCCATTGAGTTATTCTAGAAAATAAGCATTATTCCCATGATATGCACCAATTCTGAATGGACCCATCCAAAGATGATCGAATTTTCTGTGTTTTCCTTTATCTTCATTCCTCATGTCCCATTTCAGCACTAGATACCCCAACTGAAATTCCTCCTTCTTAGAGTGCTTGCCAAAGGTTTTCTTCATCCTCTCCTGGTGAAGTTTTGATCAATTGTACACATGTTCCCTCATCTTTTGTGTGTGAATCAATTTCTTTATTCTCCTTTGCATGTCATCTGGCTCGGCCTCCTGCTCTTGCAAAAATATTCTAACGGGAAACCCTAGTGAGGTGGGGAAAATTGTGTTTGCGCCATATACAATCTGGAACGACGAAATTGAGAGGGAATTCTTAGTGGTAACCTTGTCTACCCACAGTGCATAAATAATCTTTTTATGCCATGCCTTCTTATTGTCTTGCAGGAGTCTTTTGATGATCCTGATCATGCTTTTGTTCGATGATTTTTCTAACCCATTTCCTTGTGGGTAGTACGATGTAGAATTCCCCAAGGTTATATTGTAATCCTGACAAAACTTCCCTGTCTTCTTGGACTTAAATGCGGCCACATTATCTGTTATGATCTTGATAGGGCATCCAAATCTCGACAGGGCGTTTGTCTCCAAAAATTGGATGATGACTGCATAAGTAGCCTGCTTCATGGGGATTGCTTCTATCCATTTCGTGAAGTAATATGTGGTCATGAGTATCCATTTGTGCTTAATCAAGGATGGCAGATTAATTTCCCCTATGAAATCCAAGCCCTACTGCATGAAAGGTGCTTCAACTGAGATTGGATTTAGTGGCAGGGGCTACATCTTTCTTCTTCCATCGAAAATATGACACTCATTGTAGCTGGAAACTTCTTTGTATACATCTGCGAAGATGGTAGGCCAATAGTAACCCGCTCTTAGGATTTTTTGTGCGGTGGTTTTCCAGTAGTGGTGTCCTCCGTAGTTTCCTTTGTGAAATTCTTTGATAGCTCATTTAACATCATTTTCCAACAAACAACGCAACACTATCCCTTTGGGATCTTTCCACTATAGTGAACTATCCAGGATGCATAACTTAACCTCCTTCAGATTTAAAAATCTAGCCTTGATATTGCTTAAACTAGAAGGGGCTTTCAAATTTATCAGCGAATAGATGATGTATGTATACCACAGAAAACAGACAAACTCCTGAGACACCTACGCAGTTGTTTCTCCTTAAGGATTCTCTGACAGATCAGTGATGAAGTCAATTCCCACAGCGTCGCAATCTGACTCCACCATCAACTTTGCAAGGCCTTGACCCTTAATCAGTTTCGTGGGTTTGATTTTGAGGTCATACTCCAGCATGGCCACTATCCACTTACCTCTCCTTCCCTTAGGCTCGAGTTGAGTCAGGATATCCTTGACTAAGTTGTTGGGCACGTAAGCGATAATGTAGAAGTGTAATATGTACATTCTAAACTCCTTTACAGATTTTACCAAGTGTTACACATTATTTTTGTCATCCCTATGACCGTTAATGATGTAAACCTATCTGTTGCCTTCAGAGGGGTCAGTGGCCTGAGTTCCTGAAGAGAGAAGGGAGAAGAACTTTTCCTGAGAAAAGAAGTTGCATTTTCCCTTGTAAAAACCCTGTAAAAAAGGAAGTTCCCAGGTTTCTATATAGACAGGGTGTGAGAATGCCTAATTCTCGCAGGTTGCACCATAGCTAGGGTGCAAGATGTTCACAGGTTGCTCTATAGGCAGGGTGAGAGAATGCCTACACGTGGGAAAAACAAGCGTTTTCTCGAATATTATAGAAGGAGAAACTTCTATGGTGAGGTGGCATCCGAATGGTTTGGATCTTACTCGCTTTCATGATTTAGTGGGATCATCCTAACCTCCTCACCTTATCCTCTTCAACTTATAAAAGGAGAGGAGTTATCATGGAGAAAGTTAGCTTAGCTTTGGTTGGCTTGGAATTATTAGTTTGGTTGGAGTGGCTTTGAGATTTGCTTTGTCAAGATAGATTGTGAGTAGCTATCAGATCTGTGCTCTCAGAATCCTTGGAGCAAGAAGTGTGTGGGGAACGAAGGACAGTTGGAAGGGACCTTACGACATCAAAGCCATGTTTGTAATCTCTCTTTCACATTTAATATGATACAGTAATATGATTCTTTCCTATAAAGCTTGTTGTGTTTTATTGTATGATTCCGTGATCACATACATAGGTTTATATTGAGTTTATGCTATTACTATCACTTTGGTTGGTTACATTCTTTTGCAGGATCATCATTGTATGAGCGTTGGAATGGAGCTAGGATGGTGATGGTGAGAGGAAGTGACATTTAAATGGTATTTCACTCATCCCTCTTTAGTTAGTAAATTCAATATCTAAAAATTAAGGAAAGCGTCATGTTCTAGTGTGTTTTGTTATAGATCTAGGTGGATCTAGGGAGATCAGTTAGTGTCTGCACCTACCGATTTGTCCGATAACAAAATTGGTGACTCCAATGGGGAACAAATTGTTTCCTAGTTAGTCTAGTTTCCCTTGCTTTGATTGCTTGTTTTCTGGTCTCTGAGTCTGTGGGAAATCCATCTAGACTCTCTAGATCCGAAAGTTCACTCAAATTTAGTCCTTTTTCAAATTTTTGCTTGTTTACAGGCATTCTCACACCGTACCTTTTAGTGGCCTGTGAGAAATACCTGAGTTCGCACCCTGGTGTTAAGTCCAGTGCGAAACCTTTGCATTCAACCTTTGTTTATCCTGTGAGAATCTTTGATTCTCGCACTGTAATACATTGTTAGCCTACGAACTTGTATGTAAAAATTTTTGGATTGGGTCTTGTCATTTTTTGATGCCCATTTTTTCTTTGAACAGTTGGATTGAACTTTTGGAGCCTATATTGATCTGTTTAAAGTATTCTTGACATTCTTTGAGTTGATTTTATCCATATTTTCTTTTTTTGGTTTTGAAGGATTAGTCTCTTGCTTTGAGTGTCTTTCAATTACAAAGCATGTGTTTTCTTTAGAATTGTTTAGGGAAAGATCAGATTTCTTCTGAATAGTTCTCTTTAAAAGAGAACTTTTAGTTTGGGAAACTTTGTTTTAAGAAAGTTCATTATTGCTTTTAGTGAAATTTTTGAAACAAAAAGATTTAATTTATTGCTTTATATTAGATTTGGGGCATTCTTTCATTTCAAGTAGAGAAATTGCATGATTCTTGGCATTTTTTTATCTTAAATTATGAAAAAATTCCCCCCTCATGGCCGAGGGGGGCCATGAATCGTGCATTGGTGTTCAGTACCTTTTTCTCATTTCTTGAGAATCTTGATATTGATGAGTTTAATATATTTTGGGACATCGTGCATATGGGAATGATAAATGTTTTCTCCTTCTTGTAGCATAGCTTTCATCAAAATGAAAAGATTGCATCTTCATATATTTGCATAATTTTCGAGTCGGTCAAAACACCATATTGTCCACGCCATTTTCATCTTGAGTAACAACGACCATAAAGTAAAGTGCTTATAAAAATTGATTAGACATTTTTTTTTACTTTTTGGTAGCAAACCTACATTAGATTAGTTGTAGGGCTTTGCAATAGGTGTGAAAGATAACTTTCCAAAGTTACAAACAAACATAGTATCTTGTGATAGGGAGAGTTAAATCCACTTATTACATTTTGTCCTGGGAAGCCCTTCTAACACAAGGGTCAATCACGAGGTCGCATTGAGACTGGCAGAGTTACTCACCCTTCTTTGTTGGTCTTGGTGTAGAGATTACGTGTATTATGGGGATCGCTTGAGAGGTATACCCACAATGATGAGTGGAATCTTTTCAAGTTGATTTTGGGCTAGATACCCTACCCTTGCATGTGGATCGGACTGTCGACTGTTTCCCCAGGAATCACTGTAGTGATTGGTAACCTTAGTGGCCTATCTCTCTAGGTTCTTTACATGAGGTGACTGTGGAGGGGAAAGTCTTCATGGTACCTGGAATCGACGTTGGCCAAACTCACTCGGGCTCCTTGGAGGGTATACCCACGATTATGAGTGGGAGCTTGCACCAGGGTGTAAGTCCGTTAAGCAGGTCATCAACGTAGCTTTTCCACCCGCTCTATCTCAGCCCCTTCTTACATTGTTCCCACGACATTGGATTTCATCACCAAATAGTGTGCTCATTGTAGGAAGGTTTTGTTTGTTTTCTTGCCTCCTAGATTTTTAGCGTGTGCTGTTTGTTTTCCCTAGAAGACTCTAGGTTGGATTTATTTAATGGCATCAATTCCTGTAATGACCAATGAAGGAACCTCTACTCCAGGGGAACCTTTTGTTTTTCCTTCTTATGGAAACATTGGTCCCCCTCACATCGCTACTTTGAGCCTTCCAGGTCTCACTATTGGATTGTCGGTATGGTTGTTTTCCACTCAGGTAATCCCAAATGCAATTAGTGCTTCAATCACAAGAACTTCCCCCCAAGAGCATCAACCTCATGTTGATCCTTCACCTTCTTCACCAGTAAGGTCTTCTTTGCCTTCTTCGCTTGCAATGTCGCCTTCCGTTTCATCTTCTTCGTCAGGTGAAAGTTTTGAAGCTAGTAACCCGGTGAATAAGAAGAAGAAGAAAAGAAAGATTAAGAAGCAGAAATATAAGTGAGGGTCAAAACCTCCAACCACTGTCAAACATGTTGGAAAACAACCAGTTACTGGTAATCATGCTGGGAGTGTTGATG
The DNA here is from genome assembly GCA_009831015.1 of Picea engelmannii. Taxonomy (NCBI): domain Eukaryota; kingdom Viridiplantae; phylum Streptophyta; class Pinopsida; order Pinales; family Pinaceae; genus Picea; species Picea engelmannii. Next base: position 16,752 of record ML848998.1, read on the forward strand.
ATATCAAGATCACCCAAACAACCCATAAGCCCGAGTACCCTTGCAGGCTTTGTAAGGGTAGCCATCTTCTTAAGGAATTCCCTAGTATATCCAAGGTTATAGAAGCATGGTCTACACATCCTCACCAACCCACGTCGTTAGCCTATGAACAACATGCTGACAAGCCCCCGTTAACCAGCCATGATACAGTTGGGAAGAAGAAAAGTAGAGTCAAGTTCTCGTGTATGTTATGAAAAGGGATTTATCTCACTCACCTTTGTCCTCATATGGACGAAGCCTCGAAATTACTATAAGACATGACTGTTTCACGGCCTCAACTTCCAGCTGCTTATCGCAAGCTTTCTCTCAACCAACCTATAGTTGATGGAATGATCGATCCAGTCCTTTCATTGGTCAATCCAGTTGATCATGTCGTCAATCTAGTCACATCTTTAGTTGAACCATTTGAAAAAGTGGTTGATCCAATACCATCCTTGGTCAATGCCACTCTCCCCTCAGAGAGTGAAACCCAATCAGTCGATCCATTTACACCTGTCGACCCCATCCTCCCCCTGGAGAATGAAACTCAAGTGGTCGATCCTACTCTCCCGCTAGAGAGTAAACCCGATAATGCCCACATTTTTCTCGTTGATACAGACTCTACCGTGTTGGGGGGTATTCCTCCATCTCCCATGGAACCCCCTCCAAGTAATGAGGTCATCCATTTTGATTGGGGTGTGCTAACTGGACCTCATATTCCCTCTCACATTCCTCTCCATATTATAGTACAAGTTTATGGTCGAGATGTTCCTCAGACACTGATAGATGAAGGTGCATCTGTTAGTATTTTGTCCTCTATTGCTTGGAAAGCTTTGGGTTATCCTCCAATTGCATCGGTTACGCAGAATCTGTTAGCTTTTAACAGAAGAACTAGTCAACCTTTAGGGACCCTTCCTCAGTTTCCTATAACTTTGGGAGGGAAAACTGTCTTTATTAACATCATGGTAGTCCAAGACCCCTTGGATTTCGCTTTACTCCTTGGGCAAGATTATTTCTATGCCATGAAAGCTATTGTATCTACTATTTTTCATGTGATATATTTCCCTCACGATGGATGGGTTGTGATTGTTGATCAACTTTCATTCATTGACCCCGCCTGGATTGCCTCCCTGAATGGTTCTTATATGCAAATGGTATCGCCCCCGCTACAGGTCAATTATGTGGTGTTGTCGCCCATGGCTTCAACTTCTGATGACTTAGATCCAGTAGTTGACATGGTGATCTCTTCGATAGGGTTGTTAGAGCCTGATCTCTTTACTCCTATCGCAATCCTCGACATGGTGTCCTTCCAGAGTGTGTTTCTTCCATCAAATGAACACCTCTTGGAAGCCATGACCGAGTTTTGTCCCTTGACATGGTCTCCTTCTGGAGCATTGTCCTATTGGTATCCATGATCAAGAAGACTTCAAGGATAGTTTTTGCGTCTCTGTAACAACCTCGTTAAAAAATGAAACAGAGGTTTTGAGGATAGTTTTTGCGTCTCTGTAATAACCTCGTTAAAAAATGAAACAAAGGTTTTGAGGATAGTTTTTGCATCTCTGAGGCAACCTCGTTAAAAAATGAAACAGAGGTCTTTGAGCATAGTTTTCTAATTTCAAGCTCGTTAAAAAATGAAACCACTTATGAGGATAGTTTTTTCGTCTCTGAGGCAACCTCGTTAAAAAATGAAACAAAGGTTACGAGCATAGTTCTTGTTTCTATGTCAAGCTCGTTAAAAAATGAAACAATTTTCCCCCTCTCTATTTGAGTCAAGTCCTTCATCTAGTATTTGAAGCTTCATTTCATTCTCCTTTGCAGTTGGATGAAACGAAGCTTGGGGGTCATTTGCCTCAGCCTCTGGACTTCATGTTGAAGTAGATCCATTAGTTGCTTAAGCTGGGGGCTAAGTACCAACCATGCATTGAGAAGTTACAAGCATAGTTTTTTATGTTTCAAGCTTGTGTAAAAATGAAACCACTTACCTCAAGCATAGTTTCCTCTGGTTCAAGCTTGTGTAAAAATGAAACCAGGTTCAAGCACAATTTTGATTAGTTTTTAAGCTTGTGTAAAAATAAAATATATCCCAAGCATAGTTTCGCTTTGTTTTAAAGCTTGCGTAAAAATAAAAACAATCTCGAGCTTAGTCTTTGTTCTTTCTCGTCCTCATAAATATGTGAGAATGTAACCGAGTATACTTTTATCACTTTTTCAGACTCGTAAAGGTTATACGAAAAAGGAACCCACTAGAATTCCCTTTAAGCTCTTTTCAAACTCTCTAAACATGAAAAGATTGCCGAGCAACCTTGTTCTTTTCATGCTCGTTAAAGTATTTGAAGAAAACATCTGTTGGGCGATAATTTATCTCTTTCTCGGTCTCATCAGACTATTTTACGAAAAAGGAACTGAGAGAGTTCTCTTTTAAGTGTTTTTTCAGACTCTCTAAACATGAAAAACCCCTGAGTTTTCTTTCTTTGGACTCGTTAAACAAACATCGAAAGGCCCAAAATGGGACCGAACTACTCCTTCCTAGGGTTCGTTAAACATACTCTAAGGAACTCATCCAAAGGATGAGATTACATTACAAGCATATGATATCCTCCTCAAGCTTGTGTAAAAATAAAGAGGTACTCGCCAAAAATGGTGGGGGAAAAATTGGGAAAGTATTGTGTCTAAACCTGTATTCCATGGAAGAGTCACTTTTGAACATGACACCCTTTCACTCACTTTGTGTCTAGGTTGGAAAATCCACTTGTATTTTGATCATACTCCTATGAGATTACAAACTGGTCTATGATCCCTGTTGTTGAGTCAATGTTTCCAATACAGTTGTCATGTTGTCAATATGTTCAAAGAGAAGTTCAATATGAAAATCCTTCTATTGCGTCAACCATTTTTGCAGTCTTTAAGCCTTCTATTGCGTCAACCATCCCTGAGTCAGTCCTGAATCACTTGTTACTCTGATCTACATCAAATCTTGTTACTTGTTTCATGTCATTGATGTGGGATACATTAAGGCCCTTCTGTGATGAGTCTTTTCCCATCGACTTCAACTCATTATCCAGGAATTAGACTTAGAAACTAATTGGTACCTTGGAACTTGCATGCCTCAATGGCAGGTTTCCTCGCTTTCGATAGTGGGTTTTCATTATCGACCCCTGATCGAAATATTCTGTCGAGTGTTCGACCTCCTCTCATTGATTCACATTCATTGGATTGTACTAGAGTACCTTGGGAGTCATTGACATTAATGGTGATTTCCCTCGCACTTGTTAACGGTATACACTAATGAATGGTAATCAAGTGGTTTCTACCATGTTCAACTTCGACACATGTATTCGCATGGTTAGATTCGTACTATAGAGTGGTGGAGATGAAGACCCTTGATCTTTTCTAATAGATTCAGGTTGTGTTGGAGTATATTCAGTTTGTACTATTGCATAGATCCACATTGTATGTCTTGTGGCTATGTTCAAATTTGAGTCTTTAACACATAGATCCACAGTGTATTTTTGGTGGCTATGTTCAAATTTGAGTCATATTGGCATGGATCCACAGTGTATGTTTGGTGGCCATGACCTGTCTTACTTGACATGGATCTTCGCATGTCGGCATTTATGCTTTGAGTCATTTGTATTCTGAGTATGGGAATTCCTACCTCAGTGATGATATATTATTGTACTGTATTTCCTTGTTTGTTGGCAGGTTTCCAACTGATTGTTCCTTGTTCCCTACACAGACTCGAAAAAGTATTTCAGCTATCACTCTGTTCTAACTTCATACTTTGGGGGGCTTTCTGTTACACATTATTTTCATCATCCCTATGACCTTTAATGATGTAAACCTATCTGTTTCCTTCAAAGGGGTCAGTGGCCTGAGTTCCTGAAGAGAGAAGGGAGAAGAACTTTTCCTGAGAAAAGAAGTTGCATTTTCCCTTGTAAAAACCTTGTAAAAAAGGAAGTTCACAGGTTGCTATATATGCAGGGTGCGAGAATTATTGATTCTCATAGGTTGCACCATAGCTAGGGTGTGAGATGTTCGCAGGTTTCTCTATAGGCAAGGTGCGAGAATGCCTACACGTGGGAAAAACAAGCGTTTTCTCGAATATTCTAGAAGGAGAAACTTCTATGGTGAGGTGGCATCCGAATGGTTTGGATCTTACTTGCTTTCATGATTTAGTGGGATCATCCTAACCTCCTCACCTTATCCTCTTCAACTTATAAAAGGAGAGGAGTTCTCATGGAGAAAGTTAGTTTAGCTTTGGTTGGCCTGGAATTATTAACTTGGTTGGAGTGGCTTTGAGATTTGCTTTGTCAAGATAGATTGTGAGTATCTATCAGATCTGTGCTCTCAGAATCCTTGGAGCAAGAAGTGTGTGGGGAACGAAGGACAGTTGGAAGGGACCTTATGACATCAAGGCCATGGTTGTAATCTCTATTTCACATTTAATATGATTCTTTCCTATAAAACTTGTTGTGTTTTATTGTATGATTCCTTGATCACATACATAGGTTTATATTGAGTTTATTCTTTACTATCACTTTGGTTGGTTGCATTCTTTTGCAGGATCATCATTGTATGAGTGTTGGAATGGAGCTAGGATGGCGATGGCGAGAGGAAGCGACATTTAAATAGTATTTCACTCATCCCTCTTTAGTTAGTAAATTCAATATCTAAAACTTAAGGAAAGCGTCATGTTCTAGTGTGTTTTGTTCTAGATCTAGGTGGATCTAGGGAGATTAGTTAGAATCTGCACCTACCAATTTTTCCGATAACACCAAGGTGTATACTTGTTTCTCCATAATGTCATACCTTAGTGGAGAATCCCTGAGTGTTCTATTGAAATAATATATAGGCTTCTCAAAGTTCTGATCATCTTTCTGTAACATCACGCCAACAATTGTATGCTCTGAGGAGAATGAAAACAAGATGAAGTCTTTTGTGAAGTCTAGGTTGGCCAGCATGGGAGCTTTGGTCAGTGCTACCTTGATATCTTCAAATGATTTCCTGGCTTCCGGGTTCCACTTGATCTCATTTCCCTTTCTGAGCATGCAGGTGATATGTTTTATAATTTATGCCAAGTTTGGAATGAATCTTCTCAAGAAATTCACTTTTCCTAGGAAGGATTGCATTTCCTTCTTACTACACGAAGTGTCAATTTTCAGGATTCCTTCAACCTTGCTGGGGTATATCTTAATACCCTCCTTCGAGATGATGTTCCCCAACAACTTTCCTTCTTGCATCCCAAAATGTGATTTTTTCGGATTTAATAATATGTTGAATTTCCTGCACTTATAGAAAACTTTCTTCAGATGCCCATGGTGTTATTCGTCAAAGTCAGAATATACTGTGATGTCATCTAGATAGATCACAATAAAATTGTCCCTTTTATCATCAAATTCTATGTCCATTTCCCTCTGGAAGGTATCCCCAATGTTCATCAGGCTGAAAGGCATCTTGGCATACATGAACGTCCCCCATTGTGTGGTAAAAGTCATCTTTTCTCTATCATTCGGGTGGACCATGATCTAATTATAACCCGAAAAATTGTCCAGCATGGATATCTTCTAGGACCCCACCACCATTTGCAGAATATAGTCCATTTTAGGGAGCGGGCAGTGGTCCTTAAGGGACTCTTTGTTTAAGTTTCAAAAATCTACACATAATCTTATTTCACTGCTCTTTTTTCTTATAGGTACCAAATTGGCCACCCACTTCGAAAACCTTAAAGAAATGATAATTTTAGCTTCAAAGAGTTTATTTACCTCCTTTTCGATCAATGGTAGTAGCAGGGGATTTATTCGTGTCAACGTCTGTTTGAAAGGCCTCTGGTCTTCTTTGTGAGGGATAACATGCTGAATCACTTTAGTGTCATACATCTTCAAGTCATCATAACTCCAAGTGAAAACATCGGGGAAATCCTTCATGAGATTGATGTAGTCTTTCTTGACCTATGAACTGAGCGTTTTCAACACTTTGATTATTTTCGGGTTCTCCTCAGTCCTGATGTTTCAATCTTTGACATCCTCATTGTTTGCAATAATCTTGGGATTTCTAGCCACATTGTTTTTGTCAAAAACTTTTCTAGTGGAACTAACCCCTTCGGGATGATATTATTTTTCAGTTGTACTATTTCCCTTTCCGCTATCTGGTTCTGGAAAGGGTCGTCATCACTGCATGCATATGTGCTATCATCTTCATCGCAACAACACTCATCATCAATGCTTATGTTAGTGAACTCGTCACTCATTAGAATGAATCACTCCACCTGTTTGTTGTCCTCAAACACTTGCCAATATTTGATATTATTAGGCATTGATGACCTTTGTTTGACTTCGATCTTGTATTTTCTGTTGGGAAATATGGGAATTTTGAAAACTAAGGCCCAGGTGGCCAAAGCGTCAGCAATTTGATTTTTCCCCCTCGGGATCGTCGATAGATTATACTCTTAGAATTCTTCGAGGAGGTCTAGCACTAGGTTTTTGTATGCTCTCATCCTAGGTTGTTTGGATTGATATATGCCTTTCACCTGGTTTATAACCAGTTCAGAGTCTCTGTGCACTGCTATCCTCTTTGCACCAAATTATTTCAAAACCTTCAAGCCCAAAATCAGTGCCTCATACTTGGCCATGTTGTTTGTGCAATAGAAATCGAGCTTGTATGAGCAGAGTTTCATTCCCACCTTGGGAGAGATTATCCATATGTCAGCCCCTGCCCCTTCTTTGTTAAAAGCACCATCAAAACTCATGGTCCACATATCATCCTCCATGCAGTTTCTCAGGTCGGTGCACTCTGCTGCTCGTCGTGCGGCTTCATCATCGACGGTCATGATGGTCGTCAGTTCTTCCTCTTCAAAACTAAGGTCATTTTAGAATATGTATAAACCGACCTCAGTGTTGATGGAGTACATAGGATGGTTATTCAGCTGCGTCTTACTGCTTACCATGTATTTCAGCAACACTTCTTTGTATAACCGTATATTCTGGCCAAAGATAGGAATGGTGGAATATAACATGTCCATTTGAATATTTCCCTTTAAATTCGCAACCCACAACCTGGATAGAAGCATGCCAAAATTAGGGGGTATGTCTATCATGACCATGTCCATAACCATGTTCTTGAAAGGAATTTGAGCCAGTGACATGGCCAAGTCTTTGATGAGACCCAAGCATCTGACTTTCCTTGAATCAAAAGAAAAAAGGTACTTATAGGGCTTGGTTATGTCCAAACCCAACTCGTCCATGATCACCTTTGGCATGAGGTTGTGCGACACGACAGAGTCCAACATGTCCTTATGCAGGGTCATGTCATGAACTTTAATACTGACATAGAATGGGGGAACATCCTCAGTATCACTTGTCTCCTCTATGTGCGGACCAAACAAAATGGCAGGTTGATCGTCTTGGATGTTCAAAGTATCGGGAGTTTGTCCCATTTTAAACATTTTAATAATCTGCTCCCGATATTTACCCTTTCTGATAAGTCCATTAAAAGGGACAGAGATTTTGATATTGGCAATTTCATGCTCAAATTTAAAGGGGGGACAAACCGTCTCCACCTCTTTTCCACACACTTCTCGACTTGTTTCCAACACTTTCCTCGGGGACTCCTCCTTTGACTTTTCCTTTTCAGTTGCATCCTTGGTAGGGTTGTTTGGCTTCGATTGGCTTGTGGAAGGGGTGTCCATCGGATTTTTCCTTATGGGATTCGTCTACTAAGGTTCGGTAGGAACCTCCTTGCTCCTAAGGTTATATTTCTTATGAAACTACATGATGGAATTATGATAACCTTTCCCAAACTCTTTTGTTTCCCAATACAATGTGCCATCCATCTCAAGCATCATATCATCATTTTCTCTCATGAACTCATCATTTTCTCCCTTTTTCAAAAACACGCACAGGTTCTTGTCATCGCAAAAATGCATTTGGTCTTCGAACATATGATCAAATTCCTCATCTATGTAATTGTTTTGGAATGGAGGCTTTATTTGTTGGTCGCCCTATTCTCTCTACTCCCTCTGTGTGATCTGAGGGACTTGATCCCTTCTGAGGTTCTGATTTATGGGTTGGGGGTCATGTTGTTCTCGAGCAACGGGTTTATTTCCCATGGACATTATTTCCATTAGTTTCTCCATGGTCTTCATCATTAAGTCGAATTTGTCCTCTGAGGAGGTCAATATCGATGGTTGTGCATCCCCTTGGGGTTTCTTATCACCTCTGTTGAATATATTCTTGATCTTCCCCGATGCCATTAGATTTAATTCAACCTCTATCGTATTGTTCATCATGATATATAGGTTTTTTTATCTCCTTTCTCTCAGTAGCAAAGAAAAATCGTTGTCAAAGGAATCGTCGTATCGCAACTGCGCAGCCCCGGGAGGTGGTTGGACCTCTGCGGGAATTGAGTTATACACCCTCATGAAATAGGCTGAGAATTCTTGCACTGTATCCTCTGGTGCCCTCTTCATGTTATTGTACTACATCAGCAGCTGCAAAGGGTTCTTCTTGTCTCCCCATCTGGTGATGAAAGATGTTTTGAATGCGACAAAGTATTGAATGCTTGATTATAGGAGGGATTTCAACCACTTCCTCACCTCCCTCAAAAAACTCTACGTGAACAGTCTCATTTTTGCGTCTACATATTCCACTTCCTCTAGGTTGATGAAATCATTGAACCAATTCATATGCCTTTGGGATGAAATGTTTCCTTCAACATCAAAGAGCTTGATTCTTTGGTTGTTATTTTGAGGTAAATCATCCAGTTGGGCTGGCATAACGAGGGGGGTGAATCTAGCAACCATGGATATAGGAGGGTTAGGGATTTGGGGTATGTTCTTAGGTATCATAGCTTGAAACCTCTTCTGGTCGAAGACTATATCATCCAAACTGGTCTCTGAATTAGACTTGAATAGGGTTTTCTCAAATAGGGCATCAAAATCAAGGTTGTCGATGCTTTGCACGTCGTCTTTGGGTAGGGACAGGCTTTTTTCTAGGTAATAGAACGAGTCCGGTCATTTTTCTCTAGTCCTGTGTAGAAGTTTCTCGAGGTTGCACATAGGCTCTACAAGGTTTGGGTTAGGATTCACTCTGGTATAGATTGTCTTCAGAGCCAGGCTTCTTGAATCACGCTACTTTGTGCTACTAGTCCTTTTGACTGGAGTCGCCAAGGTAAATTATTTAGCCAATATATATGTTTGTCCCTATGTTACCCTTAGGGGTCAAAACTGTAACTTTAGTCGTTCTTCCCAGAGAAAATTTATTTAATTCTGCCCTAACAATGGCAGCATAATGTTAGCTCTTAGTAAACATTGCTCGGATGAGAAACGAATGACAAAGGAAACCTACAAACCAACTTTGAGATATCAAACTAGCCTTTCAGACCTGGAGAGGGATCTCTCGGGAGACTCTATATTGGTACATGATATGGATTTAAACTGTCGGCTAGATTTAACACCTTTGAGTAATGATTTCTGGTTCCATTGGCAAAAGAAAGTAAGACCTCAAACTATGGAGTTGATTCAAGAAAACAATAGAAACAAATGACTCGGTGACTGAACTTGAGGGGATAAAGGCTAAGTGAGCAACAGTCTTCAATTTAAAATTGATGTGTGTGGCGAGGGGGCAAAAACACAAGAAGCAACTTAGAGCATCGCTAAGGATGAATATGGAGTTAACTTAGAGGAAAACGGATTGTCTAAATGGAGTGAATCCCAGGGCGTTGCGCAACGAATCCCAGACTCGAAATTATGTTCCTATTTAGAGAGAAATAAATATTAATAAATAATACAGGAAGTATGTATGCACAGAAAGGAAAGCAAAACATCCAACTCCTACAATTAGAATCTTTTCATCAAAGCTTCAGGACTTTTAAACATCGATCGAGCTCAAACTACATTCAATAGTCTCTGTGTACACTAGTTTTCCAACTAACCTGACTTACATTGAAAAGATAAAGTATATAGGAAAGGGTCCCGCTTGGGATGCCCTACTCTCTAGCTACTATCCCTAGAATTTAGGAAACTGATTGTTCTACGTTAAATGACTTTTCGCGTGATGCCTTTCCAAAACTAGAAAACAACTGCATCTGGTCACATCATAACTGCTTGTATTCTACCATGGGGGTTCAGTTATCAGAAAGGTCTCATCATGGGGAGAGTGATGTGTCAATTCCTTCCTTCGACAAGATATCTGAACGATCAAGTATTATGTCAGACTCTCGCAATCCACTATAACAACCTTGATTTCTTCCACGTGCTCATCTTGTTGGGGTGTGTCCTTGGCAAGTGGATTCTCACTGTCGTGGTCGTTACCAAAACGAAAGAAACGTCTAAGGGTGATTCCTCCTTACAAAATGTCAAGATCCATGCTCTATTTGAGAATACAAGAATGAACTCAGTTAATCATGCTTCTTCTACACACTGGAAAGAGATACACGGACTTTCTCCTCATCTGCTTCACATTCTCTGAAATGATTTTCATTCCTTTCTTCTTGCAGCCTCTATGTTTCACACAGTTGTACGATTGTATCCTACGCCTCTCTGAGATGTCTCTTGAGCCACATCACATTTCCTTCGTGGCCTTTCGATGTTGACACTTCAAGGGTATTTGCTATTATTTGTCGTCATAGTTCCCTATTTTCCTGGTAAAGTTAAGTGATAGCGAGTTGTGCTTGCTTTAGCTACTGAGGTGGATCTCGAACATCTGTGTCCTAGATATTTTTCCTCCTCATTTTGTCCTAGCTTTCTCGGCTTGTACCTTAGAAAGGTTCTAGTTGAATGGTGTGCATAAGTAATTTCTCAGCAGCTGACCTTATGCGTGGCTTGCTTGGGACTAGAGTTTCCCCAGCTTCCTTGTTCTTCTTCTGCCTGCCCCCTCTCCAAGGTATTTGATGTTGGGGGTATAGGGCTTCTGATGTCCTTTCTTTCTATGCAGCCTTTTCCAATACAACTTCTGCGCGGTGTGATATTACTCTTTCCACACGTAGAGGGAAATCCCCTTTTGGATCCTTGGGGATGCCTTTCATGAGCCAGAACGAATCCCATTCTCTTCCCAACTATCTTAATTCCTCCACCATAAGCAGTTTAATCAGAGAGACATGAGAGAGTTTCCTTTTCGATTTTTTTAATTCATCCTAGGTGTTGTCTGCCATCTCTCGAAGGTTTTGGTATAAGAAAAAGGGCATATTTAATGGCCTCCTTCCTATGAATCGCATCAACAATCTAATGTGATGTGAATGTATCCTTTCGAATATCCCTTCACAGGTGAAATATCTCCTAATTACTTCAAGCAGTTTCCGAAAAGGTTCCTGCAAATATCTACTCGGAACGGATGTCTCAATTTTCCAACCTAAACAATCTCATTGATGAAATATTCATAGCATTGTGCATCCAAAGGCATGCCTTTGAACCATCTTTCTCCACGCAGAGGGATCTCTATTGCAGTTGATAGATTTTCCTCAATAACCTGGAAAATGACACTTGAGATCATCATGCAGAATCCATCGAAACTGAGCGCAAAATGCTCATCTAGTCTTAGATTAAATCCTTGAATTTTCCTACAAAAGGCCATGCACCTGAAATGTTCAAAAGATGTTTTGACCTGTGGATATTCGTTGATCAAAGTCAAGTTTTGGGGCTCAGGCCCATGTTTCTACCACTTCACGCACCCTTCCTCATTTTTTGGGAGGTTTCCATGGTGTGACATGTATTTTTCCTATGCACAATGGATTTGGCATGGGACCAAGGTAGAAATCTTGATAAAATTGAGCTTGCGAGAAGAATTGTAAATAGTGCATAAGCCTGATTGGCGAATGGAATGCGTGCAAAACATATAGAATTTATAACAAAGAAGGTGGGAGGTGGAACTGTGCTAGGGAACATTGAATTCATGGTGAATGGATGTTTTGAAACGAACTGAATATTTTCCATAGCACCTCTGTGCATGTAAAGTATAGATGATAAGAGTTGTAGGGCATGCGTGATACGAACACCATGCTTTTTTATTCTTCCATCCTTCATAATGAGTTGATGATGTTCATTGCACTTTCCAATGTGACTTCTATTAACAACTTGCCTCTATCCAAGGCACGTTGAAACTCCTTTTTTGACAAGATTTGACTCTTTGGGAACATACTTTTACCATTTACACATGTTTTGACTCTGAAGTCCCTTCCCGACTCCAAGGGCCAACCAACCACTTGCTGACTTCGACCCTTTTTTTGTTCAGTACCCAACTTCACATGCTTTGACACACAGGACATGACTCGACTAAGACCAACCCTAACTGAAAAATAAAAATGGCAGCGCTAACACACCCAATCTTCAAAGTGGCTCTCCTTCAACCATATTTCCCACCATTATTAGACACCTCAGAGATAGCAGAGAAGTTGACACCAACAGAGCTCAACCCTAAATACATGCAACAATCATCCAATGATCATATTGTGGACACACAGATCAAGGGAAGCCAACAAAAAAGGATCCATATTCAACGAGTTGTCAAAGCAGGGTAGATCCTGAACCAAGGCAAGTGGCTCACCCAGGGCCAAATTCAGTAGAAATTTCCTCATATGATGGGGAAACTGAACACAATGGAGACCATTGCTTCCTAACGGAGGAGTATTTATCCAAATGGATGTCGGTGGTCTCCCACCTATTCCAACCGGTGTTGATTAAGGTTGGTTTCCATTGATGTCAACCCTTGAAGAAAGCCTGGTAGCACAAATGTTTGGGTAATGGACACAAGTTTGTTTGATGTAAAGATGACTCATTATTGTCTTGTCATGGTTGATAACAAGTACAAATGGATGAACTCCAAAGTGGTCCACTTATGGTGAAATCCCTCACCAGAAGACGCTTTGTAGATTGAGTTATCCTAGAAGTATGGTTAGAGAACCCATGATTAATTTTGAAATAATGAGATGAAGTTTAGTTAATTTTTTCAGTGAAACTATCCTAGATGGATAGTTCTTGTCATACCATTTTCATTGGTATGTGGAATGTCACATAACTCCTCACGGTTAAAGAGTTATGGCCATATGAAGTTGAAGAACCCTCATGAGTCATATAGAAGCCCCCAAACGTCAAGTGTTTGCAAAAGAAATTATTTAAATAATAAAGTAAATCAAGAACTCCCTAAAATAAGGAAAGTGTAATGCTACATGAAAGTATAAATAAGAGGCAAATCTCTCTCATTTAAACACACTCTAATATCATTGAATATCTATTTTTGTGAAAGGTTATTTGGGAAGGTATAATTGATCAATAAAATTTGCAGCAGAAAAAGTGTGGCAAAAAAAGTGTGGTAGGAAAAGTGCAACAGAAAAAGTGCAGAAAAAAAATCATGGTAGAAAAATTGCAGCAGAAAAAGTGCGGCAGAAAAAGTGCGACAGAAAAAGTGCGGCAGAAAAATCGTGACAGAAAAAGTGCAGAAGAAAAATCGCGATAGCAATATGGTTGGGGTCTATTTATGAGAGATATGGCACATCTTGTTTGAGGTATGTTTTTTCAGCTAGGGTTTAGCTCTTGAGATGGTATTGGATGTTTAGTATTGCTACATATATCAGATTTGTTGAGGGATACAATTGGTATTTGGCATATGGGTATTGGTCTTTTGGTTGTGATGTGTTGCTGAAGTTGTTGGTTTAGCTTGAGGCTACATAATAGTGAGGTTGTGGCACATGGTTCGATGTAAGGGTTTATGGTATTTGGCTTATGGATAGAGTGTTGAATTGTTAGATAACTTTTGATGGTTATATTGGTGTATGTATTTGGTATATGGTTGAGGTACATGTTGTGTACATGGTTGAGACAAGTAGTTGATGAGTTGGAACATACATGAGGTGTACATTTGATGAGTTGGCACATAAATGAGGTGTATATTTGATGAGTTGGCACATACAGGAGGTGTATAGTTGATGATGTTGTCACATCTTGATGATTAAAGGTTGATGCATGGTTGATGTATGGTACATGTTGGTTCAAGTTATTGGTGCAGGTTGTTTGGTGCAGGTTGATTGGTAGAGGTTGTTACAGGTTATTGGTACAGGTTGATAGTGAAAGGTTGATAGTGGCAGTGGCTGATTCAGTGACACTGATAGGGTGTCTACATTTGGCATTTGTATTTCAGGGCGGTTGGATGGGGCAAGGAAAGGTGGTCGTAGCCACCTTCTGGTTGTAGATGGATAACTTAGGGGGTTGTAGCCTCTTTCTGGTTGTAGCTAGAGAATTGGGGAGTTGGAGATTCCCTCAGGTTGTAGCCTAAGAAACTAGGGGGTTGGATCCTCTTTCCAGTTGCAGTTGGAAAACAAAGGAATTTGGTGCTTTCAATGAATGTAATTCTTCAAGACATATAAGAAAAAGAATTATGTGGTTTTCTCCCACTTTGGGTTTCCACGTAAAAAAATAGTGTACTGTGTATGTGTATGATTTCTCATTTGTTCATTTTTTATTTTCTCTGCAATTATTGGATGATAATGCTACACTGTGTATGTGTATGATTGCTCATTTGTTCATTTTTTATTTTCTCTGTAATTATTGGATGATATAACACTTGCACTATATGGTTAAAAAGGATTAAATTTCTCTATTATTGATTCACCCCCCTCTCAGTAATCCAACAATTAGTATCAGAGCAGTTTCCTTCAGAAATCAGTTTAACCACTGAAAGGAAGATCATGGAGAGTAACAACTTGTATAAAAATGGAATACCACAGTTTGATGGAAAAAAGTATGCATTTTGGAGAATAAGGATGAAGACATATATACAGGCACAGGGATTTGAAATTTGACAATCAATTGTAGATGGATACACAGTAACAGTAGTTCCTCCAACAAATGACAAAGCAATGAAACTCGGTTAGAATAATTCCAAAGACAAAAATGCACTTTTGAATGGTCTTAGTGAAACAATATTCACCAAAGTTGCACATTGTAAATCCACTAAAGAGATTTGGGACAAAATTTAAAATATTTTTGAAGGAGATTCAAAAGTCAAAGAATCAAAGCTTTAAACTTACAGAGATCAGTTCGAACAACTTAAGATGAACGAAGATGAGAATATTGCATCTTGCTTTTTATGAGTTGATGAAATAGTAAATGCAATCATAGGGTTGGGAGAAGAAATCGAAGAATCTATAATTTTTCAAAAGGTACTAAGATCTCTTCCTATGAGATTTGACCCTAAGATATCATCACTATAAGAAAGAGTAGATCTAAAATCAATAAGCATGGACAAATTACATGGAATCTTCATAGCATATGAAATGAGAACTGAACATGAAAATCCAGATACAAAAGAAGCAGCCTTCAAACCATCCAAAAAGTCAAAGAAAAAAGAAAAAGAACTTAGCAGCAACAGTGGCGTCTCGTAAGATGATGAAGAAGTGGCCAACTTTGTCAAAAGATTAAACAAGGGAACCAACGATAGGCATAGAGGTAAGATTCCTTTGATTTATTTTAATTGTGATGGTATTGGTAATTTTGCTAAAAAATGTCCTCATAAGAAAAAGAGAAATGATGAAGATTACTCAAATAGAAAACAAACATATAAAGGAAAAAGAACCACAAAGAAAGTTTTCAAGAAAATCTTATGCACCTAAGAAGACATCTCATCATCAGATGAAGATGAAGTCAGTGACAATGAGACAAAAAGAGTTCTATTCATGGCAGTAGAAGAATATGATAAAGAAGACTCCAAAGAAGAATATGAAGAAGAAGAACAAGAATATGAAGAGGCAGAAGTTGAATACTGAGAATAATTGATGTGTTCCATAGAAGTTATTAGAAGAGAAAAGAAGAAAAACAAGAAACTACAAGAGGAACTAGTCAAGAAAGAAGACACTCAAGAACTAGAACAAATGATCACAAATTTGACGGTTCAAATATAAGAAGATAAAATAATTGAAGAAACACTCAAAGAACAACTAGAAGAAAAAGACAAAAATATGAAGAATAACTCAAAATTTTTGGATGACATTATCAACAGTCAAAAACCTCATCATGACAAGTCCGAACTTGGATACAATCAGACAGAAAAGGGATCAAGCTCCAAAACAAAAGAGCAAGAAACATATCCAAAAATATATGAAGAAACAATCAAAGGGGATAGGAAGATCTACAAGGAAGATTACAAGGACACTCCTCCACCGACAAGATTCAGATTTTAGAATCACCAAACGATAGATAGACCTCAGGAAGCAGAAGAATTCATAAGAGTACCTCCTTTCATAATATCTTCAACTTCTATGTATAAAACTATATTTTTTGGTTTATGTTATTCATGTAATAATTTTGAACATAAAGTCGTGAATTGCAGAGCTAACAATAGGAACATAAACAACTTTGAAAGTCATACACAAAAGGGTTATCCAAGAAGGCCTAATGAAACATAGAGAAGAAGTTACAACATGTTTGAATCCTTGAGCACTGAAGTGGAATGTTACAAATGTAACAA
>ML848998.1:33317-56701 GCA_009831015.1 Picea engelmannii
ACATGTATTCCAAAAACCAAGTCAAATTGCAAGAGTCAAAGGCACCAACCTCTTATAAACATGGTATTTTGTCTCCCTCAATGAGCTTCCAGCCAAATATCAAGGGAAATTGTCCCTACCTACCTCCAAGAGCGCTCCTTGGTCATTAATGATCACTTCTAATCAGAAGTGGTTGAAGATACAAGTGTAAAGGGATGAGATACCTCATTTACCCATTTCTCTCCTTAATTTAGGAAATGAGGTCAAACTCTCTAGCTATGTATAGGACTATAGTTTAGGAGATTAATATAGAGAATTTTGGAGAAGTATTGTGTGAATATTTTTTGAAGAATTGTATTGAGAACTTAGAGATTTCCTGCTCTTGATGTATTATTGATATTTATGAAATAAATGTGGTTTTGTTTTAGGCTCCTTGTGCTTCTTGGGTAGGGCCCATCCAAGAGGTATCAAGGACCATGTTACCATTTATGTCATTTTCATGCATGCTTATATAGTATTTTATTCTCTTTTGAAGTTTAATTTAGTTTTTCATAACTAATTTTAGCTTTTTTCAAGGTTATCACAGGTTATCTAGTCACAAAAAGCATCTTGTAGAAATGTTCAATAGCCTCTTGGAGCACTCCTTGGTGCCTCTGAAGGCCAAGAACCTCAGATTCACTTCATTTATTTAGTCTAACTTTGTTCATGCTTTTAAATACTTGCATTTCCTTTTTAGAATCCATTTTTCTTCTTGTAGGAGTTTCCTATAGAAACTGTACAGTTCCTGTAGAACTTCACAGTTCCTGTAGAAATCTCTTGTAGGTTTGTTTTAGCTTCAGATTTTGACTTACTTTAATATTATTTTCTTGAAAGCATCAATAAAAAATAAAGGGAAATTTGTATTGATAATGAAGAAAGGGTTAGCTTGTTTTATTCATGAATTAGTGTAGCTTTACTTCTATTACAACTTTATGTCATAACTTAGATTGAATTCATATTTTTTCTTCAATTTGATATTCTTGATTCAATGTTATTTAATGCAATTAGAATAAGTTCTTTTCAAGCAATCTAGATTAGCTGCAATTTCATATTGGTGTGTTTTCTTCAAGCAAATAGTTCAGAGTTGCTTTTTGTCATTAAATTTTCCTGCACATTTTCAACCTTTCATTAGTCTTAAACCTTTGCTAACAACAATTTCATACTGCACATACAATGCATAACACCTCTTATGTTTGTATGAAACCTGGGTTGACAAGTAAAGTAGGAAACCAAGGTTAAAGTAAATCATTGTTTCTATTGTTGGCACAAAGTTGTCAGACCAGGGTCCTCTTCAAGTTACCAACAAAAAGGGTACCGATGTAGTCTAGTGCATTGGAATTTTCATCTTCTTAGAAGGGAAGAAGTCTCACTCGAA
Source organism: Picea engelmannii (assembly GCA_009831015.1). Lineage (NCBI taxonomy): Eukaryota > Viridiplantae > Streptophyta > Pinopsida > Pinales > Pinaceae > Picea > Picea engelmannii. The sequence continues at coordinate 34,711 of ML848998.1, forward strand.
GTGCGATCAAGACATGGGAATTAGAGAAGGGTAAGAAGAATGCTTATTCATATCTACAACTTATCAAGATTGATGTCATTATTTCACAAGAGAGATTAACCTTATTATAGTCTTTAACACCTCATAACCCAGGAAAAAAGAACGAAGTTGCGCAGAAAATCAGAAATAAATACAGAAGAATTATGCATAATAGACATAACATAATATCATTCCATGGAAACATAAATCATCATATACACAAGCCTTCTTTTAAATTTTATCCCCGTCGATACTCTATTATATCAGAGTCCTTACTCAAAATATATGCGTAGCTTATCTCAGAGATATACAAATTCATTTCAAAGATAATCAACAAGTACATCTCAAGATAGTACAAGATCAAGTCACATTCTCTCAAGTTTATTGCTCTTACTACCTCTACTGTAATACAAGAATAGTTTCCCTTACATTCCCAATCTAGCGCAAAACCATTTCTCGCTACTCCTCCCAATTACAATCCTCTTCTTTCATTATATAAAAATCATTTATTGTTGATTGAGAACCCGCAAGCTCTCTCCTCTTCTTGATTATATTTCAACTACTCCTCCCAAAACTGATTGTACGTTGGCCTCTAACCATTTTATGTTTTAGTGCCTTTTTGTTGCATGCTCTTTCACTCAAACTTATTTTCCTTCCTTTTCTTGTTTTTTTGGATCCGTGGTAGCTTTCACAACTTCTATTTATCAAAACGAAGGGCCCAACAAGCCCCGACCACAATCTTTGACTAGCCCTGAATCAGGTCTTTGGATCTTTTGTGGTCTCTAGTATGGCAAGTGATCCTTCTGTGGCTTTTCTTTCTTCTTATGGATTTTCTTTCTTATTCAATCTTGCTTCCATCCATGAATCAAGTTGTTTATTCCTTGGTCCCTTCAAACTAAGGGCCCAACTCTAGCACTAGTTCCAGGGATTTCTTCCAGATCTCCTGGAAATGTTCAATTTTGTCTTGCCACTTCCTGTCAAGCAATGGGGATTCTACTATAAACTATTGAGTTGCACTGGTGTTGAATTCCTTTGGTTTTTATGCAATAATATCATTACATTTTTCATCCACTAGTGTTTCCACCTGGTGCATCTGGAGGTATGCAGTTTGTACTATTGGTCGAAAGTCTCTCAGTTCCTTCTTGACCATTGTTTAAGCTTCAAATAGGGAATTCAAAGTCTTGTTGGCTTGTTGGATCTCATCAAATTTTTCTTGTTGTTCCAGAGGATCATGTTCTTTGGTATATTCTTCGTTACAGGTTTGTATTTTTATGCGTAACTCTTCCAGTGCTTGGTTGCACCGAGTTATCACACCCATCCAATCGATAACTTCCTTGGAAATAGTAGTGCACTCAGTTGTTTTCTTATGTAGCACATATATGGCATCGTTTCCTTCCAGGACAACCCTTTCCAGTTGTTGTCGAAGTTCTCTGGGTTATCCCTTAGCCTTCAATTTCATTCCCTTCAACTTCTCTTGCAGATACTATGTTGAGTCTGCCAACGTCTCCCATGCTTCCTTGACTAATTCAATTTGTTTCTCTAGCTCTTCAGTTGTGCTGAAATATGGAAGTTGAGGTGGTGCTTTCCTGAAAGTTGGCCAGACCTCTATTAAATTTTCCTTCACCTTCTCGATCTCCTGCTTTGCATGGTGTTGTCACATATGTTTGTATGGAGGGTATATTTCCCTAGAAAATATCCCCATGGTAAAAAAATTGACAAAAAGGGGGCCAAAAACCCACTTCTATCGTTTATCCTAAGTTTTGTGCCCAGACGCGTTGTGCTAAGGGGTGCGTAGATCTGGGCAATTGAGATTTGCGTGCTCAGATCTACGGTGCATGGTCCATATCAGACCCCCCCCCCCCAACATTCTACCTTTAACGAGGGGGGGGGTCTGAGTTGGTGGTTTTTTAGTGCGATGCCCCCACTATCATGGTGCTTCCTTGTTAACTCAGATCCCCCCACTCAAAACCTCTTACCACACCCTTCCCTTCGAGTAGACCACTTACCGCCTCCTCTTACCTCCCTCGTTTCCTAAAAACACCTCTCATCCACTCACTCATCTCTCTGCCCATCACATCCCATCTTTCATGTCCCGATTATCACTGCCTTCAATGTGTATCCCACTCCCGCCTCATGTCACATCCCCTCTCTACCTCCCCCCACTCGCTTCATGACACATGTCTCCCATGTCGCTTCCACTTGCGTAGTTGTTGTCCCCACTGTGCCTATCACGACACCCTCCCTTCTGCCTCCATGTGACCTTCATGTGCCACATCACCTCTACACCTTTACATCTTAGCGCCAATGTTGGTTATCATTTCCCTTCTTGGGTTATCTAAATTATTGACCCAAGGTTCATGTCATTCGGGGTTCCAACAAAGCCTCTAAAACTATCGACCCTCCTAGTAAAGCAGAAGGCAAAAGAACACCAGGAAGTCACTGCGCAGTCTCACCCAAGATAGCTTTAAATGGGTGGCTGTGATACTCAGGTGTTCATAGACTAGGACATAGTAGGGGACAGGGCTTTCTTGAATAACGCCAGATACCATGAGCTGTCAGGGAAACTACTTATTCCTTGGAGTCGCATACGTATATTCCATGGTGTAATTTAAGCAAAGTATAACCAGATTCATAACAATGTGTTAACTCATTCATCAAGATTAACCCATAATTGTTGAAAGAAATAAGAGTCATTCATACATTCAACATATTAAATGATTATTACCGTGGTTCACCCCCTCTTGGGCTACGTCCACAAAGATTTGTCTCTTGGCTCTTTTATTATGGAAGTTTTGCATTCCTGGAACCACGTACTTAAAATTATTCATAGAACTAGGTAATATCTATGTGAGGCGAACTAGATCGCACCAGGCTCCACAACCTGCAGTCTAATCCTCATATATGCCTTCCCTCGTATCCTCTTTTCTCAACATCTTTCAAAATTGGTTCATACAACTAAAACATTAAGAGAACTACTAACAACTACTAGCAACTCCCTATATGACACTTTTGTATCTATATTTATACATTTTGGGCTCTTCATCCTTTTACATAATATTACCAAAACCCTAACCCTTCTTATGTTAGGTATTTCTCCCATACACGTGTTTTTCCTCTTCCAGCTATCACTTTCTTTTGTGCATGCTTTCTTGCATGTGCGTGTGTTGTTCTTTTGCCAGTTGTTACTTCAGTTTTATGAATGCTTTCTTTCCCATGATCATTCTTCTTTCCCCTTTGGCTTGGTGCCAAAAGGCCCCCAACACTAACATGTGACTCATCCCGAGTCACCTAATTTCTTTGTGTTTCCTTGATCTCCCTGGTGATCGTCTGGAACTATTCCTACAACTCTATCTCTTTTGTTAATGCCTGAGCAGTTTTCCCCTTGATGGGGTCGACTGTCTAAGCTGCCACTTCCTCACTCATCAGTCCTGTGCATTCTAGTTGAGTTTGTGTTGTCTGTTTTCTCACTTCTTCTACCTACGCAAGTTCTTCTGCTACCCGTTCCTACAACAGTGCTATTTGAGCCTGATGCTCATGTTTCTGTGTATGCGCAGTGATAATTTCTACCTGTATCTTCTTCAACTCTTACATTCCCTTGACATGTTTTGGAATTGGTATGGTATTCTATCACTGCTTGAGTTCTTGGATCATTGCATTGATCCTCTCCTCCTCCTTGTCCTAGTGTTGGACCTATGGATCCTCTTCCAACCTTGTCCAAAGTTGCACTGCTTTATCCAGTAAGTCGACTACCATGCTGACCTATTTTTCTAGCTCTTGCAGTTGCATTGTGGCTTCCTGCTTCCATTGCTCCTTCACTGCTAGTGGAGTTTTCAGTCTAATCTATCCAAGGAGAGTCTCAATCTCCTTCTGATACTGATCAATTTCCTGCTCAATGTGGTCGATCTTTTCTGTGGCTGGGAATTCATCTGCTTGTGCAGTAGTTGGAAGTTTCCAAAAAAATTATTCCACTCTACGTTCCAGCTCGTTTCGACATTCTTTCTCCTCCTTTGTTTCAGATTTGGCATGTGCACAAACTGTTTCCAGCGCTTCTCGCTTCTTTGTTGCTTGTTGTAGCTCGACTGAATTTTTATGTGCTCACGATTTCATATTGTGGTTGACGCTAACCTGTATTTGTATAATTCTTTTGATGGCATCCATGTCATGACCAATTGGATATTTTCCAAATCCGTCAATGGTGTCTGTCCCACAATTTCATCCATTATCAGCATGCTAGGCTTTATATAGACCATGGAATGTGCATGTGGTATCGGAAGAACCGGGTCCCGTTCTTCTACCTCCACCCTTTATGTGGTCTATGTGGTTGATGGCTCTATGAATCTACTGCTACTCGTGATCTGGGCTTCCCCAAATTTCTTAAGGAGTTGTCCCATTTCTGTTAGTTCCTTCTACAGTTTATCCCTATGGTGCATGACATGATCGAAATATTTTGTGAGGTAGTCTTGGACCATCCTGGAAATCATATCTCCATCATCCTCCACGATTGTGTAGTCTTGTGGTGATCATTGTGCCTTCATTTTTTTGCGCACACCTACATCCTCTACCACTGGTCTCTTAGTTCCCCTTGGTTCCTGTGTGATGGGGTTCGATGCGGTTGCTCATGATCCCTCAGTCAGTTTCCTCTATCCCTTAGTCGGCTGGGTGGTTTTTTTCCTCCCCTTATGGGTCCGTAGCTACTATGAGCCATCGTCTGCCTAAGCTGGCTTGGTTTGGCTCGTTCTTCGTTTCTTGGGTACTGGGATTTGTGGAGGTTGTGTTTCCGCCTGCGCAGCCCCTCCTTCTGTTTTTTGTCCTGATATTCCTCTGGTTACGGTTGGAATCCTCCATTCATCAGTCCATTCATTGATGACCATGTCAATATCTCCCTTAGTGATGCAGTAGCACATCTATAGCCACTGTTTATTTGGATCCTGCCTTGGTTGTATCCACATGGCTTGTCTCCTAGCCCAGAAATTGGCGATGCCCCTGTATCGTGTGACAACCTCTGGTGTTATTCTCCATGCTCGGGTGATGGCTTCCTATATCTCCTATAGGTAAGCTTCGAATACTATTACATTCCCCTTCTTATTCTTCGCTAGTGGCGCAGATCTTAGGATGCAATTTCTTGCTCCTCCTGGCTGTGGTGTGGTACCAAAGACGACATATTCTGGTTCTCGCTATCCCATGAAAGCTATGAGAGTCATCAGCCATGAGTAATGAAATTATGTACCTACGTCCTGCGCGTCTTTACAATCTACTTGGAACAAGTTTGATAGGTATGGCGCCCAGCTCATGGAGGTGCCTTCTGCACACTGAGTTGCAACAAAAATGATTCCTGCCGGTACTTCATCTTTGCGGCATTTTCTTAGCAGTTTGTAGGATAAGATCTTTGCGCCTAATTGCATCGTGGAATTTTTTATCCATTTGATTATAATGCCTCTTGTTCCCTTTTCAGTGCCATATTTCTTCTTCATCTCTTCTGCCAGTGTTTTTTCCTTGGACTTATCGTCGAGAATTAGTGCAGGATCCATACCCCGGATGGTTAAGCCTGTTATCTGCGTGATAAGTTCAAAAATTATGCGGACGGGTTTGTCCATCCATATGTCCCCTCCATGCATAACAACTAATAGTTGTTTGACGCATGGCATCGCATATTGACCTCTGCCAAAGTGTGGTATCTTCAGCAATCCTAGAATTTTGGTTCTGTCCAGTCCAGCTGCCCACTAGTGTGGTTGAGTGATGGTTTCTTTGAGTTGGTTCACGAATATTTTCTACATAAATACCTATGGTGAAAGACATGGATCTTTGGTTTCATCTGCTACGTCATGGTCAGAATACTTGAGCTTCCCAATGTGACCTAATAGTTGTGGGTCCACCTGTACTCCCTTTGGTATGTGAGGTAGCACAATCTCTGCAGTTGGTTTCTTTCGAGGTGAGCTCGGTATTTGAATTTGGTCCTCCTGTTGCAATGGTTGGCTCAAGGTTCCAACAACTTCTGGTTTCTCCTTCACCATCCATTCTGCCCAAGCCGTGTCCATTTCACCCGTCAGCTCGACCAAAACAAAAATCTGGAATGGGTATTTGTGGAATGTTTGGTTGCACTTCTTCTTCCGGATTTTGTGCGCTTTTGTTAGCTCCTATGGCTGCTTCGACATTTTCTGGTGGTATTTCCTGGTGGGTTTCTTCTTCTTCATTCTAAGTCTCGTGCACCACTGTTGGTGTATCCTATTTCATGGCCTCTATTTGTGGTTGCGAAATCTCCTCTAGTATTGGTGTGGTCTCTACTGGAATTTCCTCTGGCGATGAGATTTCATCAATATTGATGATCTCTGGTAGCTATTGTTCATTTTCTTCCAGTGATACTCACGACCTCATCTGAACCCTGGTTGATCTAGTTGTCTGGCCTAGTTCTATGAGCTTCAATGGTGCCATAATGGTGTCTATCGAATGTTTGTTGAGTTTGAATGGCTTCAGTGAGCTCTGTGGTTTCACTCTGTTCATTCTTGTTGTTGTTTCTCTTTTTCTATTCTCCTTCTGCGAATAGACTAACTTCTTTTGTGCTTGTGTGTTGTATGGGCTTGTCATGAAGCTTGTCAAGGATTCTTACTCCATCATGCGATTAATGCACCATAATTGTGGGTTCAATACATCCATGACGGTTTTGTACTTTCCATTACGCCTCCTCTGTCATCTCTAGTTGGCACGCTTAATGTGACATCCCATCCATCTTTGACTTGATTTAACTCTACCTCATGCTGTCTTGTCAGCCTGCTTTTGTTGTCTTTCCTTTTCCCACTTGTTTCCTTTTTCGATATGGTTGTTAACATTTCCCTCATTTTTTTTTATTTTTTTTTTACTACACGGTGGGTGGTCGACTGTCCTTGTATAGCTTCATCCGGCTCCCATTGATCATTCCTCTGAGGTCTGCACCTGCTAGATCTTGTAAATGTACATCTCCTCCATCCGTGACAGATTTTACCTCGTATGATCCTAGCCAATGCATTCTAAGCTTTCCTAGATGTTGCAACGATTTACTGTCGTAGAGTAATACTAGATCTCCTTCCTTGAATGTATTCCTCTTAATGTGGTGGTCATGCCAAGATTTGTCTTTGGATTTCTATACTTGTTGGTGGCATCCTGCCAAGATTCGGTCTTCCTCCATCAACATTAACTGATTCAATCTTTCCTGTACTGCACCTCATTCTGTCATTTGTGTAATAGTTGCTACACGTAGGTTGGGTATTAAGAATTCTAAGGGCACTACTACTTCTTGACCATAGACTAGTTTAAATGGTGTGTGGCCAGTCATCTTTTTGCATGTGGTTCTATACACCCATAGTACTGTTGGTACCTTGAGATCCCAATCGTCCCTATTGATGTTACATATCTTTGTCAAGGCATTCTCTAGAATTTTGTTGAAGGCTTCTACGGTGCCATTTTCCTGTGGATGATATGGTGTGATTTTTTGGTGATGAACTTCAAACTCTTCCAGCATCACTCGGATGGTGTTGTTTATGAAGTGCATTCCTTAGTCTCTCATCAAAATTCTTGGGCACCCAAATCTAGTAATTACTTGTTCAAACAAAAATTCTGCAGTTGTCTCTGCACTGCAATCTTTTACTGGTGTGGCTTCTGCCCATCTTGTTAGGTCTTCCATCGCGGTGATAATATATCTCACCCCTGTTCTTTTGGTCGGTTGGTTAATGGGTCCCACAAGGTCTATCACCCATTTGTTGAATGCCTGAAGTGTCACTTTTGGTCTTAGTGGCATCTCGTCCCTTCTGTTGGGTTTGCCTGCCCTTTGATAGACATCACATTGCTAACATTATTCTTTTAAGTCTTTATGGATCGTTGGCCACCATAATCCTACGTGTAGTACCTTCTACGTGGTAGTTTTTCCTGCATAATTCCCTCCTACTATTCCCTTGTGGGATTCTTCTAAAATTCTTGGTCATTCGTGGTCTAGTACGTATCTTCGTAAGATGCTATTTGCACCCATCTTGTATAGATGTCTTGCAATCAATTGATAGTCGGCTACACGGACTACCAGGTTATTCTTCTATGCGGTGGTATATTCTTGCAATGTAGTACCTATGCTCAAGTATTGGATGATCTCTGTGAAGTAATTGTCAACAATCTGTACTGAGAATAGCTATGCATATGGAAATTTGTCTTCTAAATTCATTGGTTACTCTCCATTTGTGACCCTCAATAGGTGGTCTGGTCCTGCATTCATTTTTCCTAGTTTAACTATTACCTCAAAGTCAAATTCTTGGAATAGAAATAACCATCGACAGATTCTCCCCCCCAACACTGTCTTGTTGACTAGGTATTTCAGGGATGAGTGATATGTAAACATATTAAAGTGTTTTCCTAATAGGTAATGTTTGTATTTATGTAGTGCATAAACCATAGCTAGGCCTTCTATTTTTGTCGTGTTATAGTTTTGTTCTGAACCTGATAATTTTCTGCTTGCGAACGCTATCGGGTGATCCAAGTCTCCTGCTCTTGATTGCGCCAAGATAGCTCCAAGTGATATCGTTGATGCATCTACATGTACATGGAATGTCTTCTCCCAATCTGGAAATACTAATATTGGTGCGATGACCATATTTTCCTTCAGGGTATCCAGACTGTGTTGGCACTCATCATTCCATTGATACTTTGTATCCTTTCTTAACAGTTTTTCCATTGGCACTGTAATCTGCGTGTAGCCTTTGATGAATTTCCTGTAATATCCCGTATGTCCTAGCATTGCTCTTAGTTGGCGGACTGTTTTTGGTGCTGGTAGATTAACAATGACTATGATTTTGGCCAGATCCACTAGAAAGCCCTGTTTGCATACTATGTGTCCCAATAGTATCCCAAATGGTGTTCCAAATATGTATTTCTTGATATTCAGTGATATCTGACACTGTCTGCATCATTCTAGCATCAGTTGTAAAACTTCCACATGGTTTTTCAACAGGTTATAGACTATCCAATCATCCTGGTATACTTCGAGGAATTTTTGGATGAATTCCTTAAATGTTGCGATGACCACTCTAGAAAATATCACAGGTACATTCTTCAGTCTGAATGACATGATTATATACTGATAAGATCCCCATTCTATCGCAATCGTGGTCTTGTGTCTATCCTCTTGTGTTATCTTAATTTGATTATATCCTGAGAATCCATCGGTGAATGAGTAGGCTTCGTGGCCTCCTACGTTCTAGACTACTTTTTCCATGAACGGTGTGGGGAATGGGTCATGGAGGCATGCATCATTCAAATTCCTCAAGTTGACACATATCCTGATCCCTCTTCCTTGTTTCTTGTCATGTACTACCATCGGGCTTATCCATTCTGATTCTTCGACTGGTTCAATGATGCCGACCTCGAGCATCCTATTGATCTCATCTTTAACTTTCTATTTATATATGGGATTCAATCTATATGGTCATTTTTTAATGGGTCTCACATCAAGTCTGAGTGGTATATTCATTTATCCTAATTCTTTGACTATGCCTTTCATCTCTGTAAAGGTTGTGGGAAAAAGGTCGTTGTATTTGAGAAATAATTATGTGATACCTTCTAGTGTCTGCTCGTCCCAGTAATATCCAATGATGACCATTTTGGGATGCTCGGCGGTCCCTATGTTAACCTTCTTTATCTTGATTGGCACATATATGACCTCTGACTCTAAGGGTGGTCCTTCCAGAATCCACATCTCTCAAACCTTCAACTTCTTCTATCTGAATATCGTGCGGATCATCTTCCTCCGTTGCTTCCTCCTGTACGTGGTAGAATGACAATAGATCCTTGACTGTATACTTATTTCGTTGTTTTACCTCTGTGATAGCTTCTACTTCTGGTTCTTCAATGAATATGATGTTTCCGATCCATTTCAGGGTTGCGTCCATGTTGGGGTTCTCATGCTAGAATGAGAAAGTGACTGTAAAGTTCTGTTGGAGTGTCACCCATGTCTTGGTTTCTTTATGCATTTCCTGGTCTGTATACCAATTCGTTGGTATTCCCTTTAAAGTATGAATGAAGTGGTGAGACCATTCCTACAGTGGCGTCATTTTCCACAGTGTTTTACACTCCTCCAAGTGTTCTGCTGGAGTGCCCAGTCTGTCATATTTATCTTGTTTGTTACTTGTTGGTTCTACGCCAAACCTTATGCGCAGTACTCGCTTGCATTGGTACCAATCTATGATAGTTTCTTTGTGTGCACCCCACCATATTGTGGGTGTATCCTTTAATGCTAAATCCAGTGCTAGCAATCTCTGGTTTTCTAATACTTCGTCTTAAAATTGTGTCAAGAAATTTTCCAAATCATTTAGCCCGTGAAAACTGGGTGGTTCTCTGATTTCTGTGCCAATCCACCGTACTGCACGGTATGTTCTGGCACACCTTCTCATTGATACTTCATGTAGTCTTTTCTACCAGTTTTCTAACCCAGTTTCTGAGTCTATTGTACATGAAGTAATGCTTCACCAACTGAGTACCCCGTCTGCAGTTGGGTTTATGTATTTGGCATCGTGTGCAGTTGTTCTATACAACTATTCGATCTCTTCTAAATCTAGAAAAGTGGGTTCTATGAACCTCTCGCCTTTTGATGGGTCGAGCGGGGCTATGATCCTATAGTCCCCCGACTCAAATGCCATTTTTCTGGTCTTTAAGTTGATTATGGCTTGGTTATCGAACGCCCAATCCAGACCAAGTAGCTTTGGGTAAGGTGTGGTTTCGTCTACTATTTCGATGACTTCAAAGTCTGCCTTAGTGTGAACACCATCCAGATCTATCATCACTCCTTTCAGTCTACCTATTGGTAGGACTCTATGTTGGTTTGCTAGCTTTAATTGAACAGTTGAGTATCCCAGTGTAGCTTCTCCCATGCTTTTCCATGTAGCTTTTGGTAGTACATTCACTTTGGATCCTAAATCTAGTATAATATCTCCCATATTGAAATCCCCAATGTTATCATTTAGTCTAAATTCCATACTTCTTCTTCTTCTTGTGTGTAGGTGGTTGACAGTTTTCAATTTTGGCTTCTGTTCCGTCTCGCTGCTACATTTTTCTAGGATGTTTTGCAATATTTTGACAGATGAAGGATCACTTAACATTTTGATGCATGATTGCAAAAAGTATTTGATAGTACTTACTTGTTCCTTGGGTTGTATTTTGTTGGTATGGTCCAGTGATGGCAGCATTTCATATTCCGGAACTTCCTTTCTCTATTGTGTAGTCGGCGCAACGTTCTCCTTCTGGAATTCTTGTCAGGATTCTGTAAAAATCTCCTTCTCCTTATGTGCGTCGAACTACTTCTTGAGGTTAATGTTCTTCTTTACCCATTGGTTCTACGCTGGTTCATGTTGAACTGGTTCATTTCCTATTTTCGTTCCTCCTCAAGTGACTATGTTGATGTTTCATCCATCATTCCTTGCTTCGGCTGAAATCCACTGAACATTCTGGTTATTTTGATTCCTTTTTTCCTGGATTTTTACAAGTAATGTTGGACATTCCTCTGTATCATGGTCCGATGCATGACAATACATACAAGTCATTGGTGGCAGTGGGCACTCCTGTGCATAATGTCCTGGTTGCTGGAAATTGTGACATGTGACTGGTCTTCTACCGCGTCTGAAACCTCCTCTGGCTCTTCATGCTCCTCTATACATTGTGTGATCACCTCACGACGTGTTATACTATGGTCCCTAATTATAATGCATGGTATTGTACTGGGGTTGTGTCGGGTGGTACTGTAGCTACGCATTATTGTACAACTACGGTGCAGTATTATACTATTGTTGCGCGGCGTTATATGGGGCTAGGGCTTGAGTAAACTGTGGTGTTGCTTTCCCAGTCATAATTTATGCATGTACCCTATATGTGTCTGATGTTATTTCCTACATCAACTCCATAGTTATGCAGTCTTTGTCATCATGGATGACTAACTTGCAAAAGGTGAAATATGAGTTCTTTGGGACTGTTTGGTATTTCTGCATCATCGTGTAGTGATAAGGGTCGTGACCCAGTTTCTTTCATATTTCACACCAAAATCCTCCCTGTGGTAGTGGGTTTGGCATCCCTGTTTCCATATACTATGCGAATGTTGGGCATTCATTCTTATGGTGTCCTTACATCCTATAGGTAGTGCACCAAATGGCTTCTCGTTTGTCCTTGTTCTTATTCTGGTTCAGCTGAAATGTTAAGTTCTTCAGATCCTCCTTCAATTCTTCGATAGCCGAGTCCATCTGTTGGTATTGATTCTCTTCCAACTGCAAGGATTCCTATAGAGCCTATGGGTATGTCTGAAACTTCTATTGTCCTAATGTATATTTTAAGTGTGGGAGTAGTGAGATGACAAACAGGTGTTGGTGTTGCATATCAGTCATAAGGTATTTTAACTTTCCTTTTAATCGCTTGAATCTTTGATCAATCTCCCATACCGATTCTCCTAGTTTCTGTCTTATTTAAATCATCTCATTCATGTATTGATCTTCTAAGCTCGGATTTTGAAACTCATTTATCAATATTTTCTTAATGTCATCTAGTGTCCTTGTTGTTCTGGGAACACTGTTCGTGTCTAGACTCATGTACCAATCTAGTCCTAGGTCTCTTAGCGTAATCGCTCGTTGTGCGAGTTTGGTGTCTTCATCAGTGATCTGCTTTGTTTCCCAGATCTTTGTGCAAATGAACAGATGCTTCTTAGGGTCTTCTTCCTCTTCCCCTCGGAACTTTGGTAATCTGATAGTAGGATTGTGTCCTACCATTCCAAATACTAAGCTACTCCCTCCTCTGTGCAGTGTAGATACTTGACTAAGGTTTCCTAAACTAGCTCCTCCAGTTGTTGCCCTTTGTGTAGATGTATTTCATGCTATCGGACATCCTCTGAACTTTGGTTGTTAAATGGTGGTGTTCTCTTTGGTGTATTGGTCGCACATGGGTTTATGGGTTCCACACTGACATTAATATTGAAGGTATGGTTGTCTTATCCTCCTATTCTTTGGCCACTTGTTTTCCTCTCATATGTAATGTGCAGGATTTCCTCAATCTGCTCCACAACCCGGAGATCCTCTACCTCTTCCTCATCGCTGCCCAAGCCCTCCCTCTCGGCTACGACTCTCTTCTTGGTATTCACCTTATATTGGTAGGGTACTCCGCTATGTGTCATTCCTGATGAATCCAAGATCCACTTTAGTTGGTCATCATCCATCAAGATCAGGTCCAAGGTTTCCTCTTCTTTCTTCTCTTTATCCTACCCTCCTTGCATTCCTCCTTTCTCTGTCAGTGCTTCCCCCCTTCCCCCATGCACACAAGGAAGTCTAGTTGTCTGAGTCCATTGTCATTACACCTTTTTTATATAGCAGTATCTTGATAGAAGTATATAGTGATCGAATGTACCTTCCTCTGGGTCCTCGTAGGAACTCTTGATTGGCTGCGCTGTATGACTTTTCTATGTCTACCACAAATTCGGTGATAAAGCCTGCCACAATACTATCAAACCAAAATTCAACTGTGCGGGTGAATTTGTTGCTCACCTGCTGCAATTGTTGGATCTGTACTAGAGTCCAGTCTAGCTGTCAAATCCGGTTCGTCGCATGGTTATCCTTTAACCTTAAGATCCACTCCTGTAGTAGATGCGGAAAATCATAGAAAAATACTTCGTGTAAATCCGTAAATACGTGTTTATCTAGGTATTTACGCGGTGTGATCCTGGGGTTCCTATTGTCTTTCTATGCAAACTCTAGATCTTTAGTTCTCAACTAGCCCTCGATTTCTTCTCTCGTGGGGTTCCAAGGTCTCAACATTCCCTTCTAACGGCTCATTTCCCTTCTGTTCCGCTCCCTCGGTTCTTATTCATTCCATCTCATCTACTGAGTCCTTTCTTGTTCCTCTTAACACAGCAATAGAACCATTTTTTGGTTATCATTTCCCTTCTCGGGTTATCTGAATTGTTGACCCAGGGTTCATGTCATTTGGGGTTCTAACAAAGCCTCTAAAACTATCTTCCCTCCTGGTAAACTAGCATGCAACACAACACCTGAAAGGCGTTGCGCAGTCTCACCCAAGATAGCTTTAAATGGGTGGCTATGAGACTTAGGTGTTCACAGCCTAGGATAGAGTAGGGGACAGGGGTTTCTTGATTAATGCCAGATACCATGAGCTATCAGGGAAACTACTTATTCCTTGGACTCGCATACGTATATTCCATGGTGTAATTAAGCAAAGTATAATGAGATTCATAACAATGTATTAACTCATTCATCAAGATTAACCCATAATTTCTTAAATAAAGAAGAGACACACATACATTCAACATATTAAACAAGTATTACCGTGGTTCAACCCCTCCTGGGGTACATCCACAAATATTTGGCTCTTGGCTCTTCTATTATGGCAGTTCTGCATTCCTGACACCACGTGCTTACAATTCTTCACATAACTGGATTAGATCTATGTGAGGTGAACTAGATCACACCAGGCTCCACAGCCTTCGATCTAATCCTCATATCTGCCTTCCCTCGTATCCTCTTTGCTCAACAACTTACAAAATCAGTTCATACAACTAAAAAATTAAGAGAAATACTAACAACTACTAGCAACTCCCTATATGATACTTTTGTATCTATATTTATACATTTCAGGCTCTTCATCCTTTTACAGAATATTACCAAAACCCTAACCCTTCTTATGTTAGGTCTTTCTCTCATACGTGTGTTGTTCCTCCTCCAATTATCGCTTTCCTTTGTGCACGTGTTATTGCATGCATGCGTGTTGTTCTTTTGCCAGTTGTTACTTCATTTTTCTACACGCTTTCTTTCCCAGGATCATTCTTCTTTCCCCTTGGGCCTGGTGCCAACAGCCAACGTCCTGCCATCCACATTTTCCAAATCATCACTCTGTCGATTCATTTTTCCACATGACCACCCATCGCCTAGTTGAGTCCTCGTCAGCTCCACCTTCGTCCACCTACCTGTCCTCCCTGTAAGCATCCAACAAAGCACAAACGACGAAGGAAAGGATGCCATGACTTCCAAGCATAGGCATTGACTCTACCCACTTGGATCCCGATGAAGGAGTTAATGAAAATAAGGAATGTGGTTGAGACATCGTCTCCTTCCATAAATAGAAGGCCAAAAAAGGACAAGTTGTGGAAGCAAGCTATCAGTCCAGTCTAATAGAGATCGTGTCTAACAGGAGACTTCATGTGTAGTCTGATCAACATTTTAATGCGCAGCCTGACAGAGAATTTCATCAACGCAAAGATTTCAAAGCATGACAAGATCTCCTCAGGAAGTCGAAGCAAGTTCAGAGTATATGTAGGCATTTTTGCCATTTTGTTTAGTTTTTATGGTTGATCTATGCTCCCAATTGTAAAGTTTTAATGAAGCTTCTGGTTCTTTGGTTATCTATTGTTACTTGATACTTCTTGTTTAATGACAGTCAACTTCTCCTTCATCTCTTTTGCCTCTGATACTGAAAGAATCGGGCATGGATTATCCAATCGAGATGTTGTAACTTTTTTGTTATGTATGTTTGATCCCAGTTTGGTTATAATTTCATCCAGTTTCTTGAAACTCAAAATCAAAGAGGATCTTTTTTCTTGAGTTTTTCCTCCTTAGGCTGCTGGTAGACCGGATGTCTATACCATACCTCTACATTTTCTCCTCAATTTCTTCATCCTACTCACCCTTACTAAAACTTACTAACTGAAGTTAGATAAAGACCTCATCTACCTATGCATATCAGCCCAGTTTTCTGAGTTAAAGCGATATAATCCTAAGTCTACATCCATTAGACCTCCTTAAATTTATTTAATGTGACATAAACATTGATGGGTAATGGGTTTACCTCTGCTACAATCCAGAGGTGATTTCTAGTGCTAACATTTATGGTGTCGTTGTCGAGGATGAATTGAAGATTTTCCCTGGGATTGAACGATAAAGATTACTAATTCTGAAGGTGCATCAGAACTTGGTACATTGAATATTACTACTGTACACCTGGTGACTCCACTGTTATGACTCCACTATTGCAGTTGTGGATTTCATAGGTAGACACACGAGGTCTACCCCACAACTGCCTCTAGAGACACCTGAAGCTGACCCAGAGAAAATTGTCAGAATATGAAAGACCCCTCAGTAAGTTACTTCAGCTATTGAACCATCCTCATTTAGAAACTCCAATATCTGCTCCTCCTTTTCCTATTATACCATCTGTTGGAGTTTCCCAAAGCTTAAAGTTTGGGAGTGTTCCTGTTGATTTCTCCTCTTCTGGTCTGGGATTGGAAGGATAAATCCTTGTCACTCCTATCTCCGCTGAAGTTGTACCATGGTTTAGACCCAGGAACTTAGAATATTTTCTCACTCTGGGTTTTACCACTCCTCCCCCTATTAGAGTTGCTACTTTTGCAGAGAGGGAAGCCTTTGTTCCCTCAATCCCTATAGATTTTTCGACAAATCCTCTATTGTTTCCCTTTCCTCCCAGAAACACACCCCCATTTTCCCCTGTTCGAACTCCATCCCCTCCTAATTCTCCTTCACCTCACATACCAATGGTGGGTGCTAATCCCCCTAGGAATAGAATGGATGCCATAGTGGATGAAATATATGACCCTCTAATCTTACCTCAGCCAATGAATTCTCTCCCTGCTGGATATTACATAAAATGCATGCCCAAATTCACAGGAAAAGAAGACATAACTGTTGAAGAACACCTTGCTTCCTTCTACAGTTATGAAGACAATCTAAATATCGAAAATGAGGATGTGTGGATGAGAGTCTTTGTCTAGAGCCTTGATGGTGAGGATAGGAAATGATTTAGGGTATTGACCCCTGGATCTATTGCTGGGATCAAAGTTTTAGATGATGTTTTCTTGAGACAGTGGGGGGATAAAAAGGATTTTATGTATTATATCACATAGTTTGGGTCCATAAAAATAAAAGAGGGAGAGTATGTCTCTGACTTCTCCAAAAGATTCAACAAAATGTATAATAAAATCCCTGGTGAGATAAAGCCTACTGAAGCCTCTGCCAAAATTAGTTATGTTATTGATTTCGACCCAGACTTCTACCTCCTGTTAAGAGAAATAAGAGATACTTCTTTAAATCACATGCAAGATGTAGCCCTCGAAGTAGAGTCAAACATATTTCCAGTTGACAGAATTAGAAATAAAGTTGACAGAGACAGAGAAAGGGGGAGATCTGAAGCCTAAACCTCTGGTTCTTCTACATCCCATCCTTGGGTAGATGAATTGACCAAATTGATAAAGTCTCTTTCTGCAGAAATGGAGAAGATGAAATTTGAAGGGAATCAAGGTTATAAGAATGCCCAAAATGTTGATAGTAGTGGTAACTTCAGAAGACCAAATATCACCCCTCAAATACTCCCAAGAGAGCCTAGAAACATAGATAGGGATGATTAGAAAGTCCAAACCCCTCTCCAAAATAACCTTAAATCCATTGTCTTGGAGACACATCCCCTTTTCCCCATTTAACTCAGTCTACATACGAGGGGTCCCTCATGGACAACCAAATAAATGAGTTGAGTAAAGGGGACAAGACCAATAGTATTCCAAATAAATATAACCTCGGGTCTAAGAAGAAATATGGGAAGTTTGATATCCTTGATCAGCCTCCCAGAGCAGATAAGCCTGCCAAAGACACAGCAAACAACAACAAAGAAAAGAAAGCTAAGAACCCCCCAACAATAACCAAAGGTCTTGTCCCAGAAGTGAGAGAAAATATGAATCCCCCTGCCTCCTTTCACTTTGAGCATGAAATTCAAAAGATTAGGATCCCTGTGCCTCTTTCAAAGCTATTCAAGCACGAAGATTTCAAAAAATCCCTCTCTAAGTTGTTGCAGTCTGATCCATCCTGCCATTCCACAGACTTAATAAACCTCCAAGATGAAAATATAACAGTCATGTTAGGTCCTATGGTAGAATGTAGAGATGATTCATCCCCTCCCTTTTACACCTAACTGAACATACATGACAAGGTGTTGCATAATTATTTAATGGACTTAGGGGCATCCCATAATCTCATTCCCAAAACCTTCATGGATGAATTAGGACTAGAAATAAAAAAGGCCTATCATGACTTGTATTCTTTTGATTCAACGAAAGTGCAGTGTCTTGGGGTCATCAAAGATCTAGTTGTTACCTTGCTTAAGTGGCCCATGAAAAGTTTGGCCATGGATATAGTGGTATTTGATGTTCCCCCCAAGTTCAACATGTTATTGTCAAGATATTGGATAAAGAGAATCAGAGGAACATTGCAGATGGACCTCACATATGTTGCCATTCCTGTGTTTGGGGGGGAACATAGAATACTATACAGAGAAGCTCAGATGGCCTATATTATTAGCGATGAAGTGGACCCCACCAATCATCCTATATTTTCCCTTGATACTGAATTGGGATCCAACTTATTGCAGCTTATTGGTGCCCCTGAACCCCCTCTTGAATTCAAAAAGCAGTCCCTTACTCTTTTTGAAGATTCTCCTCCGACAACCTCTGTTTGGAAAATATTTTTTTGATGGAGCCTCTTCTAGGGAAATTGATGGTGTTGGAGTGGTCCTTGTTTCTCCTTTTCAAGAAATTATATCGTTGTCCTACAAGTTAGAATTTGAAACTACCAATAATGTGGAAGAATATGAAGCTCTGGTTTTGGGTTTGAGGGATGCAAAAGACATGTGGATTGAAGAGATATCAGTTTTGGGGGATGCTGAGTTGATTGTTCAACAGATTAAAAATATTTATCAGGCCAAGCACCCCAGATTGAGATCATACAGAAATGAAGTGTGGGATCTGGTTGATAGATTTTTCTTAGCTTTCAACATTTCATTTGTCCCAAGAGAATAAAATTTCATGGATGACTCTTTAGTTGTCTTAGCAAGTAATTTCATATTCCCTCTGCCACCTAAAATCAGGTATGATGTAGAAGTGAAATATAGACCCTCTATACCTGATAATGTCAAGCTTTGGAAAGTGTTTGAGGATGATCTTGAGATCAAAATATTCTTGGAGACTGTTGATGAGTTTTTTGCATTACACATCGATCAAGATCCTGGTTCTGAAATAAATCCTCATGTTGATGATTTTCTGAAAAAAATGCTAATCATAATATTGTTCAGTTTCCTAGCAATCACATCCCAAAGGGGTTGGTTCCTTTGGAAAGACTTTTTGACAAAAATGATGTGGCGGTAAAAGGTAAATTTTTAAATGAGGATGTTGATGTAACTAAGTGCAATAATGGTACAAAGGAGGATCCAAAGTTTGTCAAGTTGTCAAGTTGTCAAGCAGTCTGTCAAGGGAGAAGAGGGCAGAGTATGTTGAGTTGTTAAGAGAATTCATTGATGTGTTTTCCTGGACTTATGAAGAGCTCAAAACATATGGCACAAGTGTCATTGAGCACAAAATCCCATTGAAAGAGAAATCCAAGTAGTTTAGGCATAAATTGAGACTGATAAATCCTATGCTATTGCCTATCATGGAGAAAGAGGTGAAGAAGTTGTTGGATGCCCAGATCATCATACCTTTGAGTTATTCAGAATGGATGGCCAACTTAGTCCTGGTGAGAAAGAAAAGTGGGGAAATCAGATTTTGTGTCGATTTCAGAAACCTAAACAAAAGCTCAAAGAAATAAAATTACCCTTTGCCAAAGATGGAGCACATATTGCAGAGGGTGATAGGTGAATCCAAGATTTCCATGATTGATGGATTTTCAAGCTACAATCGGATCTCTGTCATGCCTAAAGATAGAGAAAAAACCACCTTCACCACTCCTTGGGGTACATTCATGTATGCTAATATTCCCTTTCGATTGATGAACGCAGGAACGACCTTTCAACGAGATATGGGCATCGCCTTCATTGGAGAGAAGGATACAATTGTAGTCACTTACCTGGATAACATAACAATCTTCTCCAATTCTGATGCAGAGCATTGTGAACATTTGAAAAGAGTCTTCTTAAAATGCAGGAAATTTGGCCTCTCCCTAAATCCCAATAAATCATTGTTTTCCATGAAAGATTGGAAGTTACTGGGGCACATAGCATCAGATGAGGGAGTCAAGATTGATCCTAGCAGGGTAGAAGAAATCTAAGCATTGTCAATCTAGAGATCCAGAAATGAAGTCCAGTCTTTATTGGGAAAAATTAATTTTCTGAGACGGTTTTCTTCCAATTTTGTTGAAATGGTAAAGCTCATAATAGCCATGCTCAGGAAGGGGAATGAAGTAAAATGGAAAGTCGAGTCCATAAATTATTTTGAACAAATCAAGAAGGCCTTGAATGATGCACCTCTACTTATCAGTCCTGATTACTCCAAAGATTTTCTGATTTTTTGTTTTTCCTCTTTTGACACAGTGGCATTTGTTTTATTGCAGAATAATGTCGAAGGGTTGGAGCAGCCTATTTCATTTTTTAACAGAGCACTAAGATATGTAGAGGTGAAATACGACATCATGGAGAAACATGACTATGCCTTGGAAAGAGCTCTCAAATGTTTCAGAGTTTATGTTCTGCATTCAAAGATCATTGCATATGTTCCTTCAGCTTCTATGAAGGACATTCTCATTCATCCTAACATAGATGGACGAAGGAGCAAGTGGATTACCAAAATCCTTGAGTTTGATATGGAAATAAAGCCTACCAAGCTAGTTAAAGGTCAAGTTTTAGCCAAGTTACTGGTTGAGTCTAATTGCAATGCTTTGGGGGTTAACTTCATCAAAGCCTGCTCAGAAAATCAGCAAGTTTAATTGTCTCATTTAGGTCCACAAGACAACCCTCCATCGACAGGATGCATCTGGTACAAAGACATCATATTCTTTTTGCAGGAGTTGTGACCTCCAGATGGTATGGAAAAAAGCAAGGCAAGATATCTTAATCTCAAAGCAATTAAATATTACCTTATTGACCAGGTTTTGTATTGGAAAGACCCTCTAGGAGTGCTTTTGAGATGTTTGGACCCACAAGAAGCCCAAAAACTTATGTTTGATTTTCATGACAGCCTATGTGGGGGTCATCATTTTTGGAGGATTACAGCCTATAAAATTCTCAGGGATGGATATGTCTGGCCTACACTATTCATCGATGTCTGTGAAAAAATTAGGGTTTGTGTTAAACGTCAAAAATTTGTTGGGAAGCAGCAACTCAAGTATTTTCCATTGAATCCTGTGGTATCTTTAGGACCCTTTCAACAGTGGGGCCTAGAATTTATTGGGGAATTTCATCCTGCTTCAAGTGGTCAACATAGATGGATCTTGACTGAAACATATTACTCACCAAATGGATAGAAGCTATCCCCATAATGAGTAATTCTCACAAAGTAATCATTGGCTTTCTTGAAGATATTATGGCCAGGTTTGGTTGCCCAAACAGGATCATCAGTGATAATGTTGCAACTTTCAAGGCTAAACCATTGATCAAATTTTGTGAGAAGTTCGGAATTTCATTGATCCACTCCACCCCCTACTATCCCCAAGGCAATGGACTAGAAGAGTCCTCTAACAAGATCCTTATAAATATTATCAAAAGACTTCTATAGGACAACAAGAAAACATGGGATTCAAAGCTCAAATTTGCTTTGTGGGATGACAAAGTGACAACAAAGAGATCTCTTGACATCTCTCCTTTTTAGATCGTGTATGGAGTTGAATCCATCTTTCCTTCTCAGCTCGACTTACCAGTGGAAAAGTTCTTCCAAGACTGCCAAGGGGAGCGTGACGATATGATTAGAAGAATACAATAACTATTAGAAGTGCAGTAGGCTAGAGAACAAATGCTGGACAAAGAACATGAACATCAGTAGAAGATCAAGTAGGCCTTTGATAGAAAGAACAGTAAAGAGGAGATCCAGCTGGGAAATCTAGTACTCAAATGGGATGCACCCAAACAGGATAGGGACAAGCATGGTAAATTTGAATCCCTCTGTATTGGACCCTTCAAAATTTCTAAGGTATTTCCAAATAACACTTACAGG
>ML848999.1:19565-33216 GCA_009831015.1 Picea engelmannii
ATATGTGGTTCCTGGGAGAGAATCCTCCTTCTTTTGCATGTATTCTTCCTATAAACCTTACCTAGCCTAGGATTCCTTACTCGGTGGAGCTTAGTCCCAGCTCAAGGGTGACCTACTACTGAGAGTGATGAGCAATGTGGTCTAAGGATTGGAGGTTCATGGAAGGTATACACATAATTGGTGGTGCGTGACAGTTTCAAAGATAAGTGTCACTATGTTTTGTAATTCTGTAATTAATTAAATTGCATACCTGTGATTCTTGTAGTGTTATCATGTATTTTGTTGTGCATATGAATTATTTTTATTTCCATTAACTCTAAAATGCTAGCAGTAATATTGTGTTTACCTGTAATTAAGTGTTTTAAGTTCATTGGAATGCATATTGTGTTACAAAAGTGTTTCTCCACGTAGTTGCATTGACCCGACCTTGGGGTTGGTGGTCGGGGGCGTTACATCTGGGGAAAGGGAAGTGTAGAAGAGAAGACACTCACATAGTTGTTGAGTACTTTGTAGGCTCTGCAAGGTGTGCATCAAGAATAAGAATGCCAGGTGGGTGTAGGGAGTTTTCTTTCCAAGAAAACTTCTCAGATCTGAGTTTAGCGAAATACTCAGTAGCACCAGGAGTGTGCGAGAGTGGAATTATTCTAAGTCCCAAAGGTCAGGAGGAACAGTGCTTTTGAACACAGAGAAATAGAAGAAAGGAGCAGAAGGTCGAGAAAATCTTTCGAGGTTTCTGAGTTGACAAATCTCAGGAGGGGGAGCGTTTCTATAATGCAGATGAGACCCAAAGGAACCAGGCTCGCAAGAGGAAGAGTCAAAGGTCGAGACCTTCTAGACTTAGAAAAATATTCTACGTCAAAAATACAAGAAAGATCAGGAGGAAGAGCACAACTGTCGTTGGATCAACACTGGGAAGAACGATCTGGGCCATTGAATTTATGTCCAGGCAGCAGGAGGAGAGTGCGTAAAGATGACAGATCTGAACCATTAGATCTAGCACCAATACCTGACAACCATTCGATCAGGAAAAGGTGCACAGGGTTTAAACCCTTGGATATCCACACATTCAGGAATAGGGGGTTGGAAGAGTAGAGGAGGCTGCATCCCATACTTGCAATCATCAAAATTGTGAAATTGTGCCAGTCGTTGGATCGGGAGCGCAATGGCATGAGAGTAGCTGGATCAAGGATATGTGCATGGGATTTAGTCCTTGGGAGACACATAGAAGATTAGATCTAGGTCGTTATATCTAGCATAGATGACCGATATCCATCGGATCCAGAAGAAGGTGCATGGGGTTTAATCCCTGGGAAGCCGCACAGAAGGGTAGAATGAATGGCATAAACTTTGAGGAAGAAGTGTCGATTTTGTGTGAGTCGTCAGATCTAGAAAAGATGCCCGAGGTTTAACCCTCGTAAGAGGAGAGGAGAGAGAGGACCTATAAAAGTCTCTTAAGAATTTGGGACCATACATATCAGAGGATGCGTGTGAAAAGACCCACATTTCGGGGATTCGGACACCGGGAGACCGAGAGTGAAGAGTCTCCAAAAATAACGAAAGGAGAATTCGTGAAAGGACTAGGACTTTCCATCAAGGAGGACACATGGCAACTGGTCGAAATTTCATAAAAGTCGCCGAAAGGACTAGGACCGTCCATCAAGGAGGACACATGGAAAGCGGTCAAGGTTTCGGGGAAAGGCCCGAAAGATTTTGAGCCATTGATCTAGTGGCATCGTAGCGGTTGGTTTTAGAAGGGCCTGGGCCGTTGATCTCTTAGAGGGAGAGATTTCAGCATTTTTTGAACTGGGGATTCGAAAGGCAGAGAACAGGAGGAATGCTTGCATTGTGATTCCCCAAATCGTGAAAGCCGGTAGTTTTTTGATGTTAAGCCCTTTTCGGCGTTTCGGAAACTAGGAGTTCAAGAGTGAAGGAGTCGTGAGACAGGGAGTCCTGACTCACAAAATCGTGAAATACCAAAATAATTAAGAGGAATAACATGAGCCAGAGTCGCTAAGCCCTTTTCATCATTTCGGCAACTAGGAGTTCAAGAGTGAAGGAGTCGTGAGATAGGGAGTCTCGACTTGCGAAATCGTGAAACCCCGAAACGCGAAAGGTGTTTGTTGGTTCAGAATAGCGCAAGCCAGAGTCACTAAGCCCTTTTCAGCATTTCATAAACTAGGAGTTCAAGAGTGAAGGAGTCATGAAACAAGGAGCCCCGACTCGTGAAATCATGAAACCACGAAACGTGAAAGGTGTGTATTGGTTCAGAACAGAGAAGGGCACTGAAAGATGAGTGCGTGCACAGGTTTTCTCAAGGCCTATGCCAGGGAATTAAAGGGACATGTGGATTCATTCGAGGTATTCCAACAGAGAACTAGAGGTCCATTTTAGCTCAGAAGAAGATCGATCTAGAGATCGGGAGGTCAGTGGACCTTGATGAGGTAGGGGGTCTGCATCATGTGGTATCAGAGATGATATTTTTGTTTGTAGACTTCAGGCAAAGGAGACAGTAGGTGAAGGAGGAGACAGAATAATGATGCTCTATGAATATTGTTGCAAGGTGTGCAGCAGTCAATAGATAGCTAGGCGAGTTGTAGGAGGACATGGAGATGCTTTCAGACATAGAGTGATCCATATGCTTTCCAGGAGGGCAGGTGAAAGATGGAAATGGCTACTGAAGTCCATGAGCGTGGTGGAAGAGGAGACCAATAACAGATGAGTAAAGCAGAGATTGACAAAGAACTCTCTGAGATAAGGGAGAGAATGGAACAACTGACATTGAATATGCAGCAGGAAGCAAAAGTACACTGGAGGTACGAATGGCCTCTGAACAGGAAAGCCAAATGGCATGTTCAAAAGTTGTTGGCCAAGAAACAATGACAAGAGCTGATGAAGTGGATGAGGTATGTTGAAATCCTCAGTGACACAGAGATGGTTTTCATCTGTGAGCCAAAAGTCGGAGAAACCCTTAGTAATGAGGAAGAGGGATCAATTTCAGATCTCATAAACTTCCAGGAGGGCAGGGATGAATTTCTGAATTTCCAGGTGGGAAATGAAATGAGATCATTGGAGGATCTCATAGACTATCAGGACGACAGCCATGGAAATTCATATTTCCAGGAGGTCAATGGTATGAGATTAACAAAGGATCTCATAAACTGCCAGGTGGGCAGAGGTGAACTTTCAAGTTGCCAGGTGGGCAATGGAAAGAGATCAGTGGAAGGTATCGCGTAGTGCCAGGGGAGCAGTGGTGAAAGTTCAGATTTCCAAGTGGGCAATGGGATGAGATCACTGGATCTCATAGACTTCCAGGTGGGCAACAAAAAATTCCCAAATTTCCATGTGGGTAGGGGAAAGGATATGATACTATCTGAAAGTATCATGAACTCAGGGGAGAGTTTAGATCAGCAAGGAGTGCTGACAGGAGAGAATCATAAGAGAATTCTAATCATTGGGGGAATTGAAGTATTCCTACCAAGAAGCCTAGTTGAGGCTAGAGAATGCATTGTAGATGCAACAACAGAATAAAGATAGCCAACAGAGACTTTCATGGAGGAAGAAGTGGAGCAGACACTGATGTTTTCCCAAGGAGAAGAAGAAGAGAATTCAACCGAGTTGCTCAAAATTTTCAGCCAGGAAGCTTAAACAAAAATGACTGCAGCACTGGAGTCTGCAACAGAAGAGGAAGCAGGCAGCATGGATTTTGTTGATCTGTATGAAGAATTGGAATCCCTAGAGAAGAGGGTGATGGTGCAAATCTTGCACATCCGACAAGCCAAGATGGAAGAAGTTGGAAGTATGCCAGTAGGAGAAATGGCAGTAGCAAAACTGCCATAGGAATAAGCTGAGCAACAGTTCAGTGAAGAGAATATAGAGCTAGATTTTGTAGCTGAGTGGCCACTTAGTGCCACAAAGAGAGATAAAGAAAGTAGGGGAGATCGAGAAGATCTACCCATTGAGAAGACAGAAGTGCAACAGAGAAGACTGCATAAGGACAACCAGCCACTGGAGTAGCTGGACGAGGTAATTGAAAAAATCATAAGGCTGATGTCAAGTTCAGAAGCAGATACTACTAGAAATGAGAATCTGAGTAGAAGGGAGCCTGGAAGAGCAGCAAAGCAGTAGTAGTAGCAACAACAAAGCAGAGGAGTAGATGGACAGCTCCAAGGGAAAGCTTGGGATCCAGGTGGATTTCAACACTGGAGAAAAGGAGCTCATGATCAATTGATCATGATTTTTCCAGCTGAGGAGTATGATGCAGGAGCATCGCTCCATGTCAGCAGTATTCCAGCCAGCCAACACATCCAACATGCATTTAATGGAGAAAGGGAGAGGCGCAACCCTCTCAATTTTGAAATTCAAAATTTCAATAAATGTTGTAAGGCATTTAATTCCAGACCACGCATTTGTACAGGTAGTGTTGAGGTTTCCTTTAATGGTTGCCTACAACAAGTCCAGGTTAGTCAGGTATGCAACTTCCTTTTATGTAATGTAGTCATAGGAGTAGGTGTTTCTCTGAGATAGTGATAACACTAAGGCAGTGGAGGAGGATAAGCTCAAGGGAGCCCTCTTTTGTAATTAGAGTCTCTAGGAGTAGAGGGAAAAAGGAGATAGGAGAGTTATTAGGTAGAGAGGTATCGAGAGAGATCTAAGACTTGTTACAGTCCAGCCTTTGTAAACACCTTGTATAGGCATTTCTGAATTAATAGAAGAGCAGTTTTTCCTGCCATGAATTGTCTGTATGTGTTTGCATGTTTTTATGCATTTCATGTTTTAAATGCATATTTGGTGAAGTAATTCAGAAGTTTCAATTTCTTCTTGTCTTGGATTTTCCGAGTGCAAGGAGTGCAAATAGTCCACAAGGTGTGCATTGACAGAGGTGAGGTAACCTCAAGAAAGCTTAAGAGGGATAGCGTTGAACCTTCACCAGCAGAGGTGCAGGGAGTGCATAGGAAGGAACTATGTCTCAAGTTCAGGGAAGTGTCGAAGAGAAGACACTCACAGAGTTGTTGAATATTATGTAGGCTCTATAAGGTGTGCATCGAGTAGAAGAACACTAGGTGGGCATAGGGATTTTTCTTTCCAAGAAAACTTCTCACATCTGAGTTTAGAGAAATACTCAGTAGCACCAGGAGTGTGAGAGAGTGGACTTATTCTAAGTCCCGAATCTCGGGAGGAATAATGCCTTTGCACATAGATAAACAAAAGAAAGGAGCAGAAGGTCGAGAAAACCTTTCGAGGTTTCTGAGTTCACAAAGCTCAGGAGGGGGAGCATTTCTATAACGCAGACGAGACCTAAAAGAATCGGGATCACAAGAGGAAGATTCGAAGGTCGAGACCTTCGAGACTTAGAAAAATATTCTAAGTCAAAAAGACAAGAAAGCTCAGTAGGAAGAGCACAACTATCATTGGATCAGCACTGGGAAGAAAGATCCAGACTATTGAATCTACATCCAGGCAGTAGGAGGAGAGAACACAAGGAGGACGGATCTGAACCATTAGATCTAGCACCAATACCCAATAACCATTGGATCGGGTGAATGCGCAAGGGGTTTAAACCCTTGGATATCCACACATTCTGTAATTGGGGGATAGAGGAGTAGAGGAGGCTGCACTCCATACTTGCAATTGCTGAAATCATGAAATCACACCAGCCGTTAGATCGGGAGTGTAGTGGCATGAGAGCCACTGGATCAAGGATACGTGAATGGGGTTTAGTCTCTGGGAGACACATAGAAGATTGGATATGGTCCATCAGATCTATCACAGAGGACTAATAGCCATCAGATCTGGAAGAAGGTGCATGGGGTTTAATCCCTAGGAAGCCGCATAGAAGGGTAGAATGAACGACAAAAACATCGAGGGAGAAGTGTCTATTTTCCATGAGTCGTTAGATCTAGAAAAGATGTCTGAGGTTTAACCCTCGTAAGAGTAGAGGAGAGATAGGACCTATCAAAGTCCCAAAATCATTTGGGCCATCCATCTCAGAGGATGCATGTCAAGAGACCCACATTTCAAGGATTCGGACACCGGGAGACCGAGAGTGAAGAGTCTCCAAAAATCATGAAAGGAGAATTCATGAAAGGACCAGGACCGTCCATCAAGGAGGAAACTTGGAAACTGGTTGGTGTTTTGTATAAGTCGCCGAAAGGACCAGGACCGTCCATCGAGGAGGACACATGGAAAGAGGTCAAGGTTTTGGGGAGAGGCCCAAAAGATTTCGAGTCATCGATCCAGTGGAATCGCAGTCATTGGTTCTATAAGGGCCTGGGACATTGATCTCTCATAGGGGGAGATTTTGGCATTTTGTGAACTGGGGATTCGAATGGCAAAGAATAGAAGGAACACGTGCATCATGATTCTGTGAATCGCAAAAGCCGGTAGCGCTTTGACGTTAATCCCTTTTCAGCGTTTCGACAATTGGGAGTTCAAGAGTGAAGGAATCGTGAGACAGGGAGACCCGACTCACAAAATCACAAAATCCCAAATGCATTCTAAGGAATAATGCGAACCAGAGTCGCTAAGGCATTTTCGGCATTTCGGCAACCGGGAGTGCAAGAGTGAAGGAGTCATGACACAAGGAGTCCCAAATCGCGAAATCACAAAACCCTGAAACAAGAAAGGTGAGTGTTGGTTCAAAACAACACAAACCAGAGTCTCTAAGCCCTTTTCATCATTTTATCAACTAGGATTTCAAGAGTGAAGGAGTCGTGAGACAAGGAGTCCCGACTAGCGAAATCGCGAAACCCTGAAATGCAAAAGGTGTGTGTTGGTTCAGGACAGAAAAGGGCGTCGAAAGCTGAGCACGTGCATAGGTTTTCTCAAGGCCTATGCCAGGGGATTAAAGGGACCTGTGGATTCATTCGAGGGGTTTCAACAGAGAACCAGAGGGCCATTTCGGCTATGAAGAAGATCGATCCAGAGACCGGGAGGACAGTGGACCCTGCTGAGGTAGGGGGTCTGCATCACTATGTGGATATTAACATCACAATGCAATGGACATAAGAAGAGGTTGCAATGTGTCCCACATAGCCTCGTCATTGCAATATGATGAACATTTCCTCGCATTGCAATGTGATGTACATATCCTCATGTCACAATGTGGCAAACACTTCAAAACGTCGCAATGTGACGAAGATATACAAACATCATAATGTAACAAACATTTCCAAACGTTGCAATGTGTGGAACATATATGGATTTGGATAGGCATGTCGTCGCATTATGTCGCACATCATATTATCGTCACAATGCGATGAAAATTTCCTAATGTTGCATTGTGACACACTTATTGCAATGTCGCAATGTGACAAAAATTTCCAAATGTTGCAATGTGTTGAACATAGTAATGTTGAAATCTACCAAACATAGTAAAGTCGCACTATGACGAACAAATAACATTGCAATGTGATGAAAATATAGTGTTGCAATATGACAAACATAGTAACATTGCAATGTTATGAACATAGTAACATTGCAATCTACGAAACAAAGTAATGTCTTAATATGACGAAAATAGACATGTCNTCATTGCAATATGATGAACATTTCCTCGCATTGCAATGTGATGTACATATCCTCATGTCACAATGTGGCAAACACTTCAAAACGTCGCAATGTGACGAAGATATACAAACATCATAATGTAACAAACATTTCCAAACGTTGCAATGTGTGGAACATATATGGATTTGGATAGGCATGTCGTCGCATTATGTCGCACATCATATTATCGTCACAATGCGATGAAAATTTCCTAATGTTGCATTGTGACACACTTATTGCAATGTCGCAATGTGACAAAAATTTCCAAATGTTGCAATGTGTTGAACATAGTAATGTTGAAATCTACCAAACATAGTAAAGTCGCACTATGACGAACAAATAACATTGCAATGTGATGAAAATATAGTGTTGCAATATGACAAACATAGTAACATTGCAATGTTATGAACATAGTAACATTGCAATCTACGAAACAAAGTAATGTCTTAATATGACGAAAATAGACATGTCGTCGCAATCTAGATAGTAGTGTCACAATAAGACAAAAATAAGTACATGTCACAATGTGAAATACATAAATAGATGTTGCAATGTGTCACACATCACCATGTCATTGCAATATTTTAATAATTCTTATTATTTCGAATTATAAGGGGTTGTAAAAAAGAGAAGAAGATGGATTGTATGAGATTATCATAATGAAGCCTGAAGTACTCCTACACTTAGATGTGAGGAAGAGAGTACCAAGACTTGTTTGAAAGTGTGAACATAGTGAAATTATTTGGGTGGGTCCCTTAATAAAGGTAAGAACTCTGTAGGCTAGAGTTACTTTAGGCCTTATGGACATAACCAGTCCATAGTGTTATGAACAGGCCACACTTTAACTTGTTATGACAAACGTTAACACATGTTTTGAGTAATAATAATCAGCATGAGTTCATGTAAAATGTAATCACCCTTTTCATTCGTTGATAAGTACACGTCGTATTCTGACCGTAATGTTTTAAGTGTAAACATATGAGGTATAACAGAGTAAAGGAGTTTTAATGCACCTAGCAATTTTTTTTTTTTAGTTGGAAATTTTGGGGTACATTACAATAGATCCTTCAGAAATAGTGTCAAACCAAGACATAAAAGAAGTCACTCATCAGGAGGTGATACATTTCAAATCCATTGTCCCAGATATGAGTCTTTCATCATCGATGTTCCATATAATAAGTTTCTCATAAGATGATATCTCCCATCGAAGCAATTCCATACCTCGATAAAGGAGTGAGGGATGTTTTTAAATGCATGTTGTTCTAGGTATCACCCCATAGTGGGAATAAATATAATGGAGTCTACATAATTTTATTATTATTATTATTATTATTATTGTTATTTTTATTTTTAATGTTTTTTTATTATCTTATTGTGCTATGTTACATGAACATATATTACATACTAGTGTGTAAAATGACTCAACCATAAAAGATTTTTATTTTATTTTATTTTTGGAAAACCATACTATTAAGATAATTGAGTGATAGTCTGTAAATAAATAAATTATTGTTTCAAACAAATATGGTTAAATATTAAATCATTATTTGTTTCCTAAATCTAAAAAAAATAAATTCTAAACTAACAAAAAGGGTTCCACTTTTAGTCTCATTGTCTACAATCTAATTAAACGGACTTTATTTGTTGGATAAGTGGAACCTAAGCTGACTTTATATGTAGGGGCATTCCATTAATTTCAACTTGGCACAAAAATATGAATATAATTTAGCCGACTTTATATATAGGGGAATTCCATTACTTTCAACTTGTCACAAAAATATAAATATATAGAGATAGCTTAAGTGATCAATGGAACTCAACAATATCATTCAAATTCAGAAAAATCGAAATACCAAAAAAGAGAAGATTGACTAAATGGGTTGTTCCATGAAAAGCATTGGAGATGTGGAACTAGCAGTGGATGAAATCGGTTCTTCTAGGAAAAGCATTGGAGTTGTGGGAGTAGAAGTGGCTGAAATGGTCTGTTCTAGGAAAAGTATTGTATATGTGGGAGTAGTAGTGGTTGCAGATGCACATGGGAAAACAATGCAAGATAAAGGAGACAATGACGTCCTTCAAAGCTCAGGTAAGATATGTTGTAATTTCCATATCTAGTTGTTGTTGTTGAAATTTTTTAATACTTATGTTGGATGTATTTTGTAAATTTGTATGGCAACAAATACAAATTTAATAACTAGACTATGCGAAGATGTTGTTCTGGGTGAAGTAATTTCTCTATTGTGTAGATTAGCATGGAATGAAAGGCCACTTCTAACTATATTAAACCGAACATGGTTTAAAGTCATGACTGAGCATTTCCCAGTCTATGACGTAGCGTTTCACAACCATCCAAATATTCAGTCTAATGCTCTGATACTCTCCCATATCAAAAGAAACCCGGGCGATGAGGCTTCCTATAGACTGGTCGGTCTTTGGGTGTGCATAACCGATAACAACAATGCCAACATTGGTGAGGGTGTTATAACAGTACGAATTCCTAAACATCCAGTTGTTAAGGTACATAAATACAGAAAATTTGTCTGCAACAATCATCGTGTATTTTCGCTCACACCATCAGTTGTAACAAAAGAACCCAAAGTCCGCCAAAATATATACAATGTGTGGATGCTTGATTTAAGAGACTTCAATATTCATTGGAAGAGACTTCCCCCATTTCCAAGGCTATGGGATTATGTGTATGCTTTATCTTCTTTAAATGGAGATGAAAGAAGCTATATATGGAAGCAAACACATAGTGATTCCTTAGAGGCGGAGGGTTGGAAATTGGGTGCATTAAGGAAGGGGGAATACAAAGACATGAATTCAATGAATTGTGAATGGGATTGGGAATATGTTAATGTTAATACTCGACCTCCCAAGAACTTGAACTTTGATATAATGTCATAGTGGCTCCAACTGTATCTTGAGATTCAACTACTACAGGAATTCGTGAATGATGCCATTGTTATAAAAAGACTTTATATGAGATGTCTGATTATAGTTACATTTTCTTGCTTCCTGATGGAAACATCAGTCGTATTAGTGAATGCAGTTTGTGCTCCATCACATTTGGGGGTAGTGGAATCTGGACATAGAAGGTAGGATTGGATGAGGAGAGGAC
Source organism: Picea engelmannii (assembly GCA_009831015.1). Taxonomy (NCBI): domain Eukaryota; kingdom Viridiplantae; phylum Streptophyta; class Pinopsida; order Pinales; family Pinaceae; genus Picea; species Picea engelmannii. The sequence goes on from ML848999.1 coordinate 30,232, forward strand.
CATAATTGTGGAAGAACATCAATGGAATGATTTTGTGGAGTGCTGGAATGATGAAATGAGATGCCAACCGAATCAACACAAAAATAATCATGTGCATGAAAAACTGCTCTTTGTATTAATAAGAATGCCTCTTGCAATTTGGGTAAGCTCGGACTGCTACAGAGTCTCATCTCTTTTCTCTCTTCCTTTTATACATTCTAGTTCTGATGAGTACATATACAAAAGATCTTTTTACAAAAGGGGGTTCCTCGATATCTTCCCTCCATCTCACCTACTCTCATAAATTACATTGAATTACATTCAACGAATATCTACTTTGAATCGGATCTAGATATCAGCCTATCAACCATTAAAGGTGACTCTAATTATTAACTGCTCAAAAGAACAACTTTGGCTCTCCCAACCTTATAAACATTAATTTTCATTTAATTAAAAATTTGAAATTTGAAAATTGAGAGGGTCGATGCCTCTCTTCTCCTTGAATGTGCATTGTGACATGCTGGTTAACCGGTGCATGTTGGGTGAAGCGATGCTCCTGCATAACATGTAATGTAAATTGCATTAATGTTGATGACAAAAAATAGTAGCAATGTCATTATTGTAACAAATATTTTTAAATTGAGATTTAATATGGGTATATTTTGAAACTATGATTTAATGTGGGTATAATGACCTTTTAGGAATTATGAAAAATTATGTCAGTCCATGATGTCTTAATAATTATGCAATTCCCTGTTTCACTATAGAGAATGTGAGATTTTTTCCTTATTTTGAGGCCATCTCTTAAACCCCCACTATGATGTGATTAAGTCTACTTGCAAAATATATGACACATATCAAACAAATAACAATCATCATTGAATCCTCTAATTTTTTTACAAGGAAATCAAACCTAGGAGTGATATGAATTGCACTTCCCCAAATATCATATATTCTCAAAGTGAAGTTCAAATACCCTCAAAATATTGCTTTCAAACACCTTAGCATGTCTTCCACAAAATAACCTTCACAAAAGGCCATTATGTCTTCATATGGACAATATAAATTAATTAATGTGACCATTTCTTCCAACTCTTGAGAGAATGGATCAACACCTATACCTGAACCAAATATTATGGAGCTAAAAAGTAGCCATTAAGTATTCACTAGATATACCTACTAAGTCTACAAAAATAAATTTCAAATCACCTAACAACTTTTCCAAATCACTCTAGATCTTTGTCCCTTCACTTGTTTCTTGATTCAAGATCACATCAGGCTAATAAAGCTCCAAAATTCTTTTAAGGGATTTTTTCTTTTAGAGGATACTGAAAAATCGCATGTTAACAAACATGAAAATCATGGAAACACTTCCTCTGGGGTTTAGCACGATCTAAGTGCCTAAGTAAGAGTTTTTATCCCAAGACAAATCTTCGTTTTGTCTGTTGATTTTTTCTGTATAAAATTAGATTTATCCTCTCCATAAGATTATAACCTCCTTACCCCCTATCATAATTAGTCCTCCTTCAATCCCAAAATTTATAGGAAATGTGGAAATTTTATACACCCGAGATCTAGCCAATTTTCCAAGCCACAATTTTGAGAACCCTCCTTACTTGAAAGTAAAAGAATTGAGTCCATATTCTACTAACCTAGTTCATTTGTAATATGTTTGTAGAGACAAGTGTCCTCTTTAGGTTGCATTATTTTCTCTTTTCCTTCTCTAGAATATGCTACCAAACTACCTTTTGGAATTTGAGATTCCATTCCATTTTTGTACAAACATTTCTCTTTAAATTTAAAACAAATTGTTTTAATTTTGGAGTTTTCCTTATACATTAAACCTTATAGTTTTCCACCTCCAAATACATTCTCTCCCCCAACTAATCTTCCTAATTATCCTTAGCATTCCTTTTTTCCACACTTATCTCATGCATCCCTTCATTTTTTACCCACATTTGTTTTTGAGAATTTTCGCATAAATTTGATAGCTACATAACCATACTTGTGACATCTAGCACACTAGAATTACACACCCAAGTAGTGAAGAAGTTGATATTGAAACCAATTCCCCCTACCAAGAATAATTTCCAAGAACTCATTGCACAACCAAGTAGTGAAGAACTTGATTCTTATTAATGGAACTATGATAAGATTCTATAAAGTATTGTAAAATACTGTGTTGCTTTCATTTTCTTGACCTCAAATTTACTCTCGCAAGCATTTTTAACTATTTAATTTCCTTGATATACATGTATTTTTTTTACAAACAAAGCAAAAAGAGGGGCTTTTTCTAAGAAAATAGTGTTTACATTGAAAATTGACTCAATTTTTGGTTATATGATGCAAGTGAAAAGAATACATAAGATAAGAATATGATCTAAATGAAATGAATACATAAAATAAGAAAAACATATGAGTTTGTAAATTAACCATATTGCAATTGGTATTAGTATTGTGTACATTTCCTTGATAAACATACTGTGATGGACTTCATGAATTCTAAACATTTTTTATGATTTGGTGCTATATTGGTTTTATAAACAATATCAAAAATCGTTGGATATGATACCAAAACCCACATGGAATGATATGTTATACACCATATTTTATTAAGGATTGCAATGGTATATCGTTGACATGGTTATGTTGCTGAGAAAAGAATATATAATACAAGTATGAAGATTCGTGGTTACTTCGTGTACCACAATTATACCACCCGACACGTTGTGTATCCAACTTAAATTCGAGCTCACGTTTTGATACATGATACAGTGGAATCGACCCAACATTGATCACATTAAGTATGGTAGGTGAATATTGACGGTAGATGTGTTGCAATGGATATTATACATAACACGATATTTCCACATGGAAATTGATTTCAATTCAATATTACCAACATTCATTTTCACATGAAACACCACCACTTGGTCAACTTGTGGTTATTGAAATGGATTTTTATTTGGATCACAATCATTTCTTTGTGGTTTTGTTCGGATCCAG